>JAHFWL010000431.1:0-262395 GCA_021292165.1 Shinisaurus crocodilurus
TGTGGTATGGGGAAAACATAACACTCCATCCCCAACAACTGAGTGGCCTTCCCCTTACTGAAAGGGCCTGCAAAAGGGGGTGGTGGTGTTGATGTGTGTCTATGTGCAAAGATGCACGGCACCTCTCTATGGTTCATGCTCCCCCAGTACACAGCCTCCCCAAAGCATTTTGCTACTAAACATCTCTCCCACCCCCCCACCCCTACTTTAAGGCTCTTGCCACAAGGCAAAGATGAGACTTCAGACAAAGCAATCATTTTCAATAAAAAAATATGCTTTAAAGCAAAGAATCAGCCAGGGAGCAACTTTTGAGTGTTCCAAGGGTAAACTGCAGATACAAGTACTTGGATTTGTTAAAACTTCCTTTCAAAAGACATTTCAACAGGGACTGTTTTAACTCTACTTCACAACTCACCCCCCCCCCACTTGAAATGTGTTATATTCAGGGAAATACGCAGGTTCTCTATCCAGTTTCTGGTCTTTCTCTTCATCTTAAAGTTCATACTGTTTCTGCAGAAGTGTACGTTGAACTAAAGGAGGAAAAGAAACTGATTAATAGTTATATACTCTCCTGTTTAAATACCTCAAAAGAGAGTCAAAATACAGGCTGCTGCTCAAACTCCTTATAGTCCAATCTCAGAAATCCCAGTGTGTTCAATGGAACTAACTTCCTTGTAGGCAGAATCCCTTCTCTCTAGTAAGTGGAGATTGGGAGACCCTCTTTCCTCTCACCAAAATGTCCACTAGTTAGGTGCAGGCTGTCTGAAGTTGAAGTGCTTTGGGGGAGGAAATTATGTTTTGAGAATACTGATAGGCAGAGCTTTTATTCAGCACTCAGAACTCAGTCCAATATTTCAGTTATTCCATTTTTATTCCATCATTCCTCTCTAAGGAGCTCATGGTGACATACACGGACATTCCCCACCTTTTATTTTCACATCAAACCTATGTGGTAGGCTAGGCTGAAAGCTGGTGTTGACTGGCCCATTCACATAACAGCTTGTGCCTCGGCCAGGATTTGAACCCATGTCGCCTAGACTACTGTAATGCGCTCTACGTGGGGTATCCTTGAAGACGGTTCGGAGCTACAGCTGGTACAGAACGCAGCGGCTCGCTTGGTTAAAGGCAGCCGCGGCGGGATCACATCACTCAGGCTCAGGAGCTGCACTGGCTACCAGTTGCTTGCCGAACCAAATTCAAGGTGTTGGTTTTGACCTTTAAAACCCTATACAGCTCCGGTCCAGTCTATCTCAAGGAGCGTCTCCAGCACATCAAGTAGGCCGCTCAACAAGATCTGCCACAGACGGCCTTCTCCTTGTCCCTTCAGCCAGAGCAGCTAGACTGGTGGGGACAAGGAAGAAGGCCTTTTCTGTGGCGGCCCCCGTACTGTGGAACTCTCTCCCGAGTAATCTCCGCCATGCCCCCTCTCTGCTGAGCTTCCGCCACTCATTAAAAACCTGGCTGTTCAGGCGGGAATATGGGGTGGGCTAAGATTTTAAAAAACTTTTATACTGTTTTAAATGTATTTTATCTTGTTTTTATCCTATGTACATCGCCCAGGGTGGCCGGTTGCCAGCCAGATGGGCGATTAATAAATGTAAATAAATAAATAAATGTCTCCTAGGTTTAACTCCAACATTCTTCTCACTATATCAACATCGCTTCCATGCATTCACATAGGCACTGGTGCACACATGGAGAGCCAAATGAAAAAAGGCTGGCCCGTTCCCATATCCCATATTGAAAGGAACAGGCCAGTCCTTGCTCACAAGGCAGTTAGTTCTACCTCTGCACACCGTAGTCCCAGTGCAGAAATTTGGATCAGAGTTCCCAGGAGCACACTGCGGCTCAAGACTTCGTGCTTTCAAACAGGTCAAGGACAAAAAAAAAGAGGTTGCTTTCAAACCATCACCTAAAGCATTTTGTCACCACTCCAATCTAAGGTTAAAGTTCCCTGCAGTCACAGACATGGGCAATACATCAGTTCTCAGTCATTCTAAGCCCCACAAGCCCTCTCAGTGGCTGCAACAGCCCTGCGCTATGGAGATGAGCAAACTCAGAAACATTCTATCATCGTAATGAACACAAACAAAGAAAAAGTCGCTGTCTTGCGCTCTCTTTTATAGGGAGCTCCTTTGTTCCACACAACGGTTTCACCAGCAAAGTTAATCTTCCCTGCTTCCAGTTTGCTTTCATACAACTTCAACTCTGTCCAAATTCTGTTAACATTTCCCTGCTGCCAATTCCTTCTAAGCTTTGCTTTATTGGTCTAATCCATGGTCCAACAATAAGGCGGCTGCTGTCAGACTTCCAACACATTCCACTACAATGACCAACAGCCAGTTACAGTCAGTATCATTTCCCCCCAATTAAGGCTGCAATCCTAAACAAATGCACTAGAGTAAGCGCCACTGAACACATTTGGACTTACTTCTGAGTAGAGAGGCATAGGATTGTGCTGCACACAATTTGTTGCTTCAGCCTTGCAATGTTTAGGTTAAATACACACCCCTGAACATCATAACCATTCATATTCTATTATTCTTTTTGCAGTAACTCTTCCTTACACTTTTACTTTAGGAAATCACTCGGGCTTCACACTTTTGATTAAGCACCAAAAAGTAAATGAAAAATTACATAGGCAAACATTTCACATCATCTAAAGCACACAACAGCATAGAGCATAGGGAGGACAGAATATAGACAGAACACCACACATGTATATACACACAAATATGAATGCATGTATGCATGCTCACACATGTGTACATGCATCAGATGGAAACCTTTCTCAACAGACTTCTGAAAAGGGTAGCTCTCCCTACTAATTTATGTATTTCATCTTAGCTGGCTGCTTCTAATGTTCACTGTGATTATATTATCATTGTGGCTTTTATGAGACAAGTCACTTCGGGTGCACTGCAGAGAGTAAGGCAGACATTTTATAAACAACCCTCTTCCCCTGTCCTCCCACGTATCCCTTAGTAATGAAGGGCTTCTGATGCAGTGCAACCTCTGTTCCTGTAGAACAAACGTGTGTAGGGGAGTGCACGCAATACATGCCCACAACATACAGAAGGCCCAGCATGAGAGGAATCCTGTGTAGGGCGATGGGGGCAGACAGTGATGCTCTGTGAGGCTGCAACTGGGAGCACAGCAGAGGTAGTGCCAAAACCCACCTGCCCACATCCACAACACGTGAGACAGAATAAGGCGGGGGAGAACCTGAATTTATTTATTTATTTTTATTATTACATTTATGAATCGCCCATCTGGCCAGCCACCCGGGGCGATGAATTTTGTCTCTATGATCAAAACCACTTAATATTTTCCCTTAACCTTTTCCCACTTAACTGCTACTATTGGAAAAGTTCCTAGTTCAGTGGTAGAGCATATGCTTTGCATACAGAAGGTCCCAGGTTCATTCCCTGGCATCTCCCTGTAGGGCTGGAAGAGATCCCTGCTTGAAAACAGCCGCTGGTAGTCAGCATAGACTGTACTGAGCTAGACGGACCAACCATCTTATTTATTTATTTATTTATTTATTTATTATATTTATGCCCCGCCTTTTTTCCTGCAAGGAACCCAAGGTGGCTTACATAATCCTCCTCCTCTCCATTTTATCCTCACAACAACCCTGTGAGGTAGGTTAGGCTGAGAGTCAGTGACTGGCCCAAAGTCACCCAGTGAGTTTCATGGCCAAGCGGGGACTAGAACCCGGATCTCCTGGGTCCCAGTCCAACACTCTCACCACTACGCCACTTACCCATTATAAGCAACTATCTGTGTTCCTATTGATTTCTGTGGCAATAATTAAATATAGCCTATTGGCATGGTGTGAACTTGGCTAGTACTTAGAGCATGTTTTCCTAAGAACGCAAAGCATTTTACAATTTCTCAGGGATATACAAGGGTTATAAAGACAGACAAAACCATATCACAGTCCTATTACAAACGTCACCGTCTCAAATTACAAGGGCAATCTGTTGAATTTAACACTGTTGTTTACCAAGTGCATTTCGATTGGATAGACTTCTTCAGTGGCAGATTTACAAGAGTTCAAATGTCTGCTTCAGCATGGATCCAAAAAATCCAATATCCAAAATACTACCACATATTATTTTGGTACTTAGAGCAGATGCTGTGAAATACTCCTCTACTCAGACCAGTAGGGTCTGAATGAAAGTTTTAAATTCAAATGTTGAAGCAGCAAGCTTCACTCAGATTACCACCCACATTCAGGGGAAATCTCTCTACTGTAGTCCTCCTGTCCTTCTCACAAAAGTCCTGTAAAGTAGGCCAAAGAGCCAAAGGGGTAAGAAGAAGATTAGCAGGTGAGGACAAAATCCTATGCATGCTTAGACAGAATACTAAGTCCTACAACTTCCAGCATTCCCCAGCCAGCCATGCTGGGGAATGCTGGGGGTTGTAGGACTTTATTCTGTCTAAACATGCATAGATTGCACCCTAAGCCACTCTTTATGGAGAACACTGAAGATGCTTGATAGTTGTCTGAAGGCAAACTGCTGAAGCTAAAGCAGGTCCAGCTCTGTAAGCTGCCTGGATGGGAGACTGCACAGAATCCCATATGTAAGCCACTCTTGAGTTTCTTGTGGGAGGGCAGATAGAGCCGTAAGAATAATAATACACAAGTTATGTTTTTATGAACAGGATTCCTTACCAGGTGGCTCTGCATGTGCTCCTTGATGGCTTTCCATATTAACATTCTCTTGATCTGCAGAGACAAACACAATTAAGAGACCTAGCATTTATGCGTCATAAAAAGTATTCAGCTCACTCATGTTTTACCTAATTTCAGACTGTAGGCCTCTGATTACAGTGGGAAACGCAATGCTAGTGCAGTATTGAGGCAATAAGGCAGCTATTCTATGGACGCTTCCCACCTTGCCCTCCAAAAATGATCTCATGTTATGGTTAAGTTTAGGGAAAAGTTATGGGCAACATTTGAAAACAAAAAAATGAGACAATATAAAAACTTACCACTAGCTTTGAAGCAGAGCTTTTTCTTCTGATAAGCTATAAAACTCGACGCAGCCCCAACTATTGCCACAATGACTGAGCTAATAATGCCAGCTATCATTCCCTGAGAACCTGTGAAAAGATTTTCCCCCAGTTAGAAAGTAGATCTCTGAAGAGTCATATATAAACTAGGGTGGGTGGTCAGTTATTAGCAATTAATTACACAGGCAAATCCAAAGCATGAAGAAATCCCAGTGTTCAATAGGGCTTTCTCCCATAAGAAAGCACGAGATTGGAGCCTTAGGGTAGTCTCCATCTATGCCCCCATGCTACCGCTAATAACACTGCACCGCAAATCAGTGCTTTTCCCTGTTGCCCTAGAAAGCGGTTGTTGCGTTGCGCAAGTGTTGGTTTAGGCTAGTGCAACGTCATTAGCGCTAGCATTGGGGCACAGTTGGATACTACCCTTAGAAAATGGGTTCCATTTTAAGACCCGGTTTGCATGTCACGATGATAGTGGGTTGTTTAAATCATGAGTTGTTCATGATCGTGTAGGAGCAAGCAAGTATGCTGCCTCCCAACCACTGTTTTTGCTTTGTTTTTGCTTTCTTAAACAACCCAGGACCAAGCCAGTGTCAGAGGTTTAGCATGTTACTTTATGTTCTGTTAAAAAGGCAGCCACTCCCAGCTTCTAATACAAAATGTGAAATAAATGCTACACAACCTAGTAGCCAAAAATGTTCTGAAATGTATTTACTACCCACTTTCTAAGTGAGAAAGGTTCCCAGCTCCTGTTGCTCAGTTCTGCCCAAAAGGCTACGTTAGAACCAAAATGAACCTTACTATCCAAATTGCAAAGTAAATATTATGAAGTGCTGGTTTCCAACATCAATATCATTAGTTTCTAGCTCAAAATCCATGCTTTTAAACAAAACCTTGGCAAGCTGAGGCACTGGTGGGTAGGACGAGTGGCACAAAATGCTGTGACACATTGTGGACCACCCTGGGCACACCGGAGTTCAAGCCAGACATGAGTTTACACATTCCAACACTCACCACTGCCCACCCAGGTTCTCAACACATACAACAGGAAGTGATGGCTCAGTGTTTGCCAGCACTGCTAGAGGATGCTGGCTCATGAGAGATTTCAAGGTAATGGATGGAAAGAGAGAGGGAGACAGTATTGACTTCCTCCCAAGAAAAGTAACCATGGCAAATTTGAGGACTTCAGAAGCAACCTCATCAATTCTCTCTCTTCCTTTCCTTTAAAAATGCTCACAAACACCAGTCAAAAGGAAGGTGTGTGTGTAATCATATGGTGAAAACAAGTTCCCGACAACTGTGGGGAGTCACAGGATGACCCAGAATCTCTACTGATGAAATACAAATAAAGATTTACAGGGCTGATCTTAATGCTGAGTTTAGAGGATGAGTAGGAATGGGTTGGAATCAGAAGTGTGACAGAACCATCAAGAGGAAGATTAGCCATTAAAACTTAAGAGTCCAGTACTGTAGCATCAGTAGGACAGCCTTTTCTATAGGACACCAAAACCTGAAACACTCTAGGGTGAGGTGAAGGTATTTTGGCCTTAAAGATCTATTTTGGACATTGCTTTTTGTCAAAAAACAAACAAACCGGGGGGATGGGACTTTTTTTTTTTCCATTTTAAACTGTTTCCGGACCTTCACATCTCTTTAATTATATTACTATCCATTGATTAATATTAATATCATCATCCATTGAATGTGGAGGATAACAACAACAACAAATAGTTCTATCAACAAAAGACTTCCTGAACAAAGGAACAAAAGGCAAAGATGAGACATACAGACTGTTGGTCATGCAATATGACAATCTCCACAGTCAAGATGGGTGCTGCAGTGACCAAAACTAGATATGTACAAATGTTAACTTTTAGGGACTCTTTTAGAACTGAGCAAAACAAGGAAAACACATCAGCTTACCTTCTGTATTTTCAGTGGAGCCTGCATCCTTTCCACCTATGGGAATAGTTCTATTAGGAGTATGCTTATTACACAGTATAAATCCCTTTCTTTACTGTGGTAGCTCATGGGAAAAGAAAGTGCTACCTTCTGATGCAAAGTTACGAGTAAAAGATGGACAGCAAGGTGCTTCTATTAACAAATAAAAGATATGTAAAGGAATAGCGCTTTTACCAAGATGCATATTTAAAACCAAGCCACTCTGTATATTGCCCCTTTTACACTTAAGCTCTGAATGGCAACTGAAGACAAGATGCATATTGTTAGTCACTGAAAGATGCAAACAGTGTGGTAGTTTTTGGAAGGTAGCTGCTGCCCCTTGTCAAAACTGGTTCTCCAAAGCTGCCCTGGTGTTCACAAGATTTTCACATTTTCCAAAGGCTATTAGGTTATTTGAAGAGTTCATCGGATAAAGATCTTCGGAATATTCTCCTCCAACAATTAGTTTGAACGAATCATCATAGCATTAAATACTCAAATGAAATGACAAAAGGTATAAATATTTTTTATGAAGTGCAGTTAAATTAATACCTTTATACCTCATCCCACATTGAAGCACCAGTCCATTATTTACCAACATCTATACTAGCATATTATGGCAAAATACGATGCTAAACTGATGTTGTTCAGAAACCACTGACATTTATTCTAAAAAATAAATAAATTATACCACCTTTCAGCCCAAGAGAAAGCAGGATGTTGTTGGGTTATAAATCAAATCACTGTTACTGAGAAGCAGTTGGGTTTAATAAACTTAGTTGGAACAATAAAGAAAAATATTTTGCAACTTAAGTCAGGGGGTAGTACATCAGGCAGCACATTTTTCAAGTGTATCGATAGCATAGTTTTAGAAAATTCCTTATGCTCAATCTTTGAGTATACAGAGTGCCATGTGTGTATCAAACAACGGTCATTCCCAATATTTGGGTGGGGAGCGGGAGAGATTGTAAAAGTGTTATTAGCAGTATACCACTTATAGCATTCTTAGGGAAAAATGAAACCACTGCAGGAAGAAGCCTTCCAATTGTGGTTAGTTCTCCCTTTTAGTTGCAGTCCTATTTCACAGGTATTTCTGCAGCAACTGCTTTTACTAGTTTGCACTTAACAGCAATTCATGGGTTGTTTAAGCCATGAATTGTCGTGGCTGTGTGAGAGCGAGTGAGTTGCTTCCCACATGCTCACTGTTTCCACTTGGCATCTGGTTTCATAAAGAACCTAGGAACACCTTGTTCCTGGGTTGTTAGTTGTGATATCTGAACCAAGGGACAACCAACCCAGAGTCTGGAACCAACAATAAAACATGGGTTCAAACTCTGGGTTGTTTGTCCTTCAACAAACCAGAGTTCTAGGTGTGGACATCACATCAAACAACCCTGGGTTGTTTATGAAAGCAGAAGCAGCGAGCACATGGGTAGGCAGAGTGCTCGCTCGCTCCAGCGTAGCCCTAACTATGGGTTGCTTAACCCTATAGAAGCATAGAATAGTAGAGTTGGATGGGTCCTATTAAGGGCATCGAGTCCAACCCCCTGCTCAATGCAGGAATCCAAGATAAAGCATCCCTGACAGATGGCTGCCCAGCTGCGTCTTGAATGCCTCCAGTGTGGGAGAGCCCACTACCTCCCTAGGTAGTTGGTTCCGCTGTCATATTGCTCTAACAATCAGGAGGTTTTTCCTGATGTTCAGCCAGAATCTGGCTTCCTGTAACTTGAGCCCTTTATTCCATGACCTGCACTCTGGGATGGTCGAGAAGAGATCCTGGCCCTCCTCTGTGTGACAACCTTTCAAGTACTTGAAAAGCACTATCATATCTTCCCTCAGTCTTCTCTTCTGAAGGCTAAACATGCCCAGTTCCTTCAGTCTCTCCTCATAGGGCTTTGTTTCCAGTCTCCTGATCATCTTTGTTGCCCTCCTCCTGTGAACTTTTTCCAGTTTGGGTGCATTTTGGGTAGGGTAGCTGACTATGTCATGGGGAAAAAAAACCCATTATATGCAAACCAGGTCATTGGCTGTATTTGGACGTACAAGCTAGTTAGTCATTGACTGGGTTCACATGATACAACCCACAATGACTTATAAACCACGGTGGGTTGTCGTGTCGTGCAAACTCAGGATGGGCTTGTCAGGGTGGCTTATTTTAGGCTTATACGTCACCCTGACAAGCCATGGATTGCAGTAAGGTTTGTTTGATCCACAATGGGTTCTCATGTCATCCGAACCCAGATGACATGACTCATCATGGGTCAAGCCCTACTTCAAGCAAGCCACTTGGCAAGAGCAGCAAAAAAAACCTTGCCACTCTTGCCAAGCACCTGCTGGGCGAGCACTGCTGACAGCCACCTCGAAAGTGCCCAAGTGGCATTTGGGGGCGGTGATCAGAAGCTTCCCCCACTGCCTGCTGCCACAGCGTGCAGTGACAATCGCTACTGCCAACTCAGGAGTTGGCCAAACCGATCACAACTCCCCTGCTTTGTGCACCACTGCCAGGCCAAAAGGCCTGGTGTCACTGGTGCGGAGATCAGTTTGGCCAACTCATGGTCAGTGGCACTGATCTCTGTTCCCCCATTCCCTTTCGGGCTCCCTGTGGCAGTGAGGAACCTCAGTGCTCCCATGGAGTCCGCTGGGAAACCTCCAGGAGGACCGAGAAGGGGGAGGGAGGGGGGACCCTACCCACGATGTACCCAGTCGTCTGTTGGGTGCATTTTGGGTAGGGTAGCTTATAAGCCACACTGCGTATTGTGTCATGAGAACCCCCCATTATGTGCAAGCCAGGCCATTGGCTGTATACAAGCTCTGTGTGCTCCGTGCTGCTGTTTTGCTCCTCCTTTCACACAAGCAGCGAAGCAAATCAGGAGATTGTGGTTAACCATAGCTTCCAGTTATAACCAGGGATGAGAGTTTATGGCTTCCAAGCAAGCTGTGGCTTAAAGCTTCTGAATCAAGGCTTGTTTGGAAGCCATCAACTATTAGTTCCCAGTTCGCATGTAATGGGAAGCTAGGGTTAACTGCGTGTTTCTTTCTTTCCTGGTTTCTTTGCTCACCTTGCATGAAGAGGGAGGAATCAAGAGTCAGCAAAGGGGCTGCACGTAGGAAGCTTGTGTACTTCTTGGCTTATTAAGCTAGGATCTGATTGCTCAAACAGGGACATGGATTAGCTGGAAGAGTCTGCAATTCATCTCTATCCCTGACCTCACCTATTGCTCCATATCTACAAATTAATATGTCATTAAAGAGATACTCACCGTAGGCACCTCCTGGTATCTGACCAGGCATTGCGGACTGTCCCTCACTCTAGCTACAGTCTTTTTTTCTTTTACCCATAATAGGGCATGCACACTGATGAGCCAAAGCCTGACTCTTATTAATTGTACCTGCTTGACCAAGCTGATGTCATATTAAAGCATAGCCCAGACCTACAAGCAATTGTTCTCTTCTTTTATTTTGCGTTATGACTATCAAAATAAATCTGTTTTGCTAAAGGTACCTTGTGTTGGCCATTGCATATTAAGGACTACACGTACAATTAAAGAAACTGTCTTGATTGCTTGGTTTTAATTTCCCCTTTTTATTTTAAGAACCTTGTGCTCATTCAAGCACCTCACAATCCCAGGAGGTGGTTTTTTTGTTTTGTTTTTTAAGTATTAGAAACAAGTGAAGATTAGTAATACCAAGACATCCAGGGACTACTAGTTACAAGTCAAAGAAAGAAATACATCAAGGGGTACTTGTGCAAAATTGTACCCATTCCAAAAGAAGATTTTGCAATATAAAAGCAAACACTGACACAGGCCACATACCTGCAGAAGGGTTAGAAGCACGGCCTACATTAAAAAACAAAAATTGTGCATAGCAGTATGAGAAGCAAAATCAACTCAAATGGTTACTTAGAAAAATTACTGAGAAACAAACAATCAGCATCAGTTAGTTGTACATGCAAAAGCCCATGAGTCACACTGACTGTATTCTTGTAAACTTCAATTAAAAGACATTTATATAAAACAGCATTAAAAAAAACCTGCCAGAACCTGATGCATGTATCTTGCAAAAGCAGCCCCAAATCAAAATGCAATGATCATTAAGCCATTTGTCATGCACAATAATTAAAAGAAGATGTATTCATGAAGGAATGTCACAAGGAGTTTCATTCAGCATATAGATAGATTAGAGCAACAAGGTTACATGCATCAATATGAGCACCACTACAGAATCCACTCTGTACACTTAGTTCAGGGTTGCGGAACCTCTTTCAGACTGGGGATTGAATTCAATTTTGGAGAAGCTCTCGGGGGCCACATTACAGTGCTGGGAGAGGCTGAAGGCAAAGGGGGTGGGGCCAAAAAGACAAATTAACCAGCATATTTTCACTTAAAGCTCTTACTGCCAGGAACTAAGCCTTAGGAGAGGCATTTTGACCTTATAGAATGGGGGGGGGGGAACCTGCACAAACCCCGGGAAACTACGAAATGCTCGGTGGTTGAAGAGAAGGGGTTGGGGCCCAGGGAAGGGGGCGTGGCCATCTGGGGGACCCTGGAGGGCCAGATTTGGCCCCTGGGCTTGAGGTTGCCCACCTCAGACTCAGTTCCTTCAAGCTCCAATCCTATACCTATTTATCTCAGAGTAAACATGTACAAGTATGTACTATAAATAGCTCAAACACACAACCAAGGACAGCTATTAAAGGTTAATAAAAAGTCAGTTGTGGCACATTAGGAGTTTTTGCCCTACAAATAAAATCTTAGAGAATGGGAAAGAAGACCATTCCCTGGTCAGGAATGCTGAAACTGCTGTTACGTACAATGGTGGAAAGAGAAGGAAAAATAGATTCTGGAGCTGTCCAATTTCAGGACTGGAAACTGTAATTCAGCAGTGATTGTGTTTGGACAAGCATGAGGAATTTAGAGCTTGTCCACCTATGCAGGTAGGCATACTGATGGGAAAAATGGCTCCCTCAAGCAAGGCAAAGTTATCTCATTTCCGTATCCTTTGGGTTGGGATATTCCAAATTTTGGAGGTAATTTCAAGTGACTATCTCTGAGAAGCACAGATTTATGCATACCATTTCCAGTGCCTTCATTCGTGACCTCACCCTCCACCCCTTAATAGCTAAAAAGTGTAAGGAAGTGGTATGCTATTGAACTGTCTTGTCTTAATATTCATAGGGTGCAATCCTACACATATTTAGACAGAAAAAAGTCCTACAACTCCCGGCATGCCCCAGCCAGCTATGCTGCCTGGGGCATGCTGGGAGTTGTAGGACTTTTTCTGTCTAAACATGCAAAAGATTGCATCCTTACCAATACTAAAATCAAGTGGATTTCCATGTCACATTTTCCATTTGTTTGAACACCATTTTTAATTTTTTTAATTTTTTTTTAAAGCCACTGCACTTTATTTCCTAATCAAATATAAATCAAATAAACATACTATATCAGGTTTTTTTTTCTTTCTTTCTGAGAGCACCCATCATCCCCCCTCACTAGTTATCATAAAAACAACAAATCCAAAAGACACACACACACACACACACACAAATATTTTAAATACAGTACGCGTCAGAGACTTACCTGATGGTGGCTTTTCTGGAGGCATCTCACCATCAAATAAATCCGAATCACTTAGTCCTTTAAAAATAGATACTTATTCAAACAAGCTTTAAAGAAAGTTTATTATTTAAATATATTGTGTTCTATGATAACCTGGTGCACTATGGTGCTTTGGGCACCTTTCCAGCCTCTGGGCTATGGCTTCAATACTAACCATATTTATCTGGATGTTAGTCCGACTGAGCATAAGGACATGCTTTAAGTCTGCAATAACGTTCAAAGTGCTCAAAATGGACAAGTGGGCAGCTGTGGCCATCCAATTTCACAACACACATGTTGGCATCGTGCATCATGTTACCCTCTACCACCATCTCTAGCATCAAGAGGAGAGGGGAGTGGGACAATGGGGTAAGGTAAATACTCTTAAAATGAGTATTATACCTTGGATTGTGTATGTTTTACATGGGATTCCTCTATTTATACCTGGCAAATATGGGGTTCTGTTCCACCATGAATATCTTTGAAAAGGATGAAACTTCCAATCAAAGAGGGTGGATTTGGCCTCCCCTGATCTTGGATCAGCTTGTGGGTGCCGATGATAACTTTCTGCAATTTTCTGCTTTGTGCACTAAATATGATTTGTCAGGTATGACTGAATGGCAATATATGCAACTGAAACATTTGCTAGAATCTAGTTTTGGCCCTGCCACTTTTGCAGGTTCAGAATCACCTTCCTTATTAGAATTACTTATTAAGGTTGACCAGATACATTGACCCACAGTCCAGGTTTCTAAATACTTCTTATCAGTGACTAATATGATACACAGGGTCTTAAGCAAGAATGGAACACTGAATTGGATTGTCCTGTCTTACCTAATTAATGGATCACTGCACTGGCATCCATCTCAGAAGGGTCAATGAGTCAGGTTATGTCTTATTCAGCAAAACTTATGTTCCATGTATATTGGACACCACAATGTCTTTTTAATAAGGGCTTGTCTAAATCAACTAACTGTTGGAGATGTAACACAACTAATGCTTCTCTTATCTGTATGTTTTGGCAATGCCCAATGGTTGTCTCTTTTTAGGAAGAGGTAATAATACAGATAAACTCTGTGTTGGAAAGCTCTTTAATATTTACTAATGTTCTCCTTAATTATCTACCTGCTTCTTGGCACTAAACGCAACGTCAATAGATTTTCTGCGCTCTTTTGATAGCTAAAAGACTGATATTACAATATTTGAAGGATAAACAGCTGTTGGTTATGTCTTTAAAGCAGGGTTGGGTGACCCGGGGCCTGCACCATTGGCTATGTGGCCAGGGCTGATGGGTGTGTAGGCCACAACATCTGGAAGGCCACACATTGTCCACCCCTGCTTTAGAGCAACATGTGCTTTGGGTACCACACAATGCTTGTTCACATATGAAAAGATATTTCAAGACACTCAGGATTGTGATCCTGAAAACAGATGTCCCTGTCCAGAGAGAATTCCAAGGCATTTCTGCCACACTCCATGCTCTCCCCCTTAGGATATTCAGAGGTGTTTGCAGGGAACTCCACAGTTTACCTACCCCTAAACCCAGAGATAATGCTGCTTTTGGTTTCGGACAGGTCCTATTCACTACAAGAAATTGCATGGTTGAATTTTGTAAATAATTTACTTGAACCCCCTTTCATTTAAAACACTGTCTATAACTTCCCCATTAAATGCATACAAATTGTAAGCAGACTTTTCAAGATAAACTGTATACACAGTAATATTTTTAGAATTCAAATTCTCTCCACATCTTGCCTAGACTTCCCAATCTGCCTGAAATGAAAAGCTCTTGAAACATGTTCAAAAAGTTAAGCCAAAGAAGAAGTATCATTTCTCTTTTCACATAAAAGCTTTCATTGCTACATCATACTTCCTTTACTGTTTTTTAAATCTCTCTACTGCTGCTAGGTTTTATTTTGACACTTACTCCTATCTTATATTGTAGTTTTAAATTTATACTGTATTTTGTGGTTTTAATTGTTGTGAATCGCCCAGAGAGCTTCGGCTATTGGGTGGTATAGGAATGTAATAAATAAATAAAAATTCATATAATACAGGGGTATGCAACCTTTTTGGGCTCATGGAGATTTGGGACAATTTGAGAAACAGTCCTGAGCGCCACCACAAAATGGCTGCCATGGGAGATATAGATAGTCACAAAGGACAAGTAACCTGCCCAAAATACTGAGGACAAGGCAGAGATGAGTCTGAGCCCCAACACAGTAAACAACTCCCTTGAACACAGACACACACACACACACTCTCTCTCTCATGCACCCCGCCCACATACATGCACACACAGGGCACAGTGTGAGGGGTAAGGCACCTCAGAGGATGCAAAGAAAAGTGTCCAGGGGTGCACTGGACCACACAGGCACCACATTGCCTATCCAGCCATCCGCAGGTTTTGACATTCCTGCGGGCACCGCCTGCTGCAAACAATACAGAGAAGACTTTCACAAAAGCCATATTCAGTTGATAGGGGGAAAAATCACACTGTTCCACTAGGCCCCGAAGAACTGCTTCCAGAGAATCTTACCCCCAGTGTTGTCATGACTTCCGGGTTTTGGCTGAGGTGGTGCTGCTGGATCATTGGAATCACCTAGTGATGAAGACAGATAAGAATAAGCTTCAACATGTGAAAAGCAGAAACAACCCAGGAGCTCTGCCATTATAGGAATGCAATCATATTATCCACAATCTAGATAATATGGATAATTATTAGAGTCGCAATACAGATCTGTGTGTAAACATCCATGCACTCTCCCATGTCACCCTGCTAGTTTCCTGGTCAGCAGCTTCCATACATTCAGATTTATGAATCAATTTACATATTTGACACAGGGCTTTTCTGAGCAGATAACTATCAGAAAAAGTGCTGAGTGCAACTTCCGATATTCAGATGCAACTAATTTGTCTTGAATTCCTCAAAGCTACGTTGTATACTCCACAGCCCAGTATACTTGTTTCGGAATGCTAGCCTCAGCACTCAGATAGGTTGCCCTACAGAAGTGCCCAGGGCTGGATTAACACGCCCACAGAGGAAGATGATGGAGAATTGGGTGGGTGGGAAGAGGAACAGACAGAAATGCAAACCACTAACTGTATTGCATATGGAGAATGAGAATATCCCATATACTAGAAAAAGCACCCCCCCTGCATTTCTTTATACACACACACACACAGCCATTTTTGTTTTTAAAAAGGTATTACAGTCATGCCTTGGATTGAGAGCATAATTCGTTCCGGAAACGTGCTTGTAATCCAAAACACTCTTATATCAAAACGAAATCCCCCCCCAAAAAAATGTTTACAGAGATGTTTAATTTAAGCTGCACTACAGTACTTGTATTGCAAGACGTCGCTTGTATATCAAGTAAAAAAAAATTAAATAAATATTTAAAAATTTGCTTGTCTTGCAAAACGCTCTCAAACCAAGTTACTTGCAATCCAAGGCATTGCTGTATTACAAAGACTGAGGCAGCTCAATAAGACTCTGAAAACTTCACAGCCAGTTCTAAGGTCGCCTGCCATGTCCCACCTGCTATGTCCAGGGTGGGGAAGCTGAGGTCCCTCCAGAAGTTGTGGGACTCCAACTCCCATCAGCCCCAACCAGAACGGACAATAGTCAGGGTTTATGGGAGATGTAGCCCAGCCACATCTGGAGGGCCACAGCTTCTCCGTCCCTAGGTGCTAGGTACAATAGCCAGCAATGGCTAATATGTGCATACCAAAAGCACGGGAAAGGCAAACAGCAACAGTAGCTCCAGTATGCAAGACTTGATTGCTGACTATAATGGAATATCCTTCCTTAAAAGATAGGGGAAATGGAAAGGGCCATTCTCAGACTACTTTTAAGTAGAGTCTGTGCTGTTGAGATGCTGTCTTGCCAATTATATTTATTTTATACTGCACAATGCCAACATCTAAAAACAACACACACGCTAAAGACCAGTTTATAATAGTTTTTGATACTTTCAATACTTACCACCAAGGGCATCACCTAAATCGAAGCCATCATCTAAAGAGGAAAAACAATAAGTCATCATTTAACAGGAAAGACAACAGAATTACAAACCACCTACTGAAACAAAATGTTTCAGGTAAAATGACTAGATTTTTTTTTTTTTAAAGGAAAAAGAATTAGTACCTCGTGCAAAAAAAGGAAATTTGCACACATACAGAAATTGGGGGAGGGAGGCAGGAACTAAAATACCTTCATGCCTAGTAATAGGAGGGGGGACTGAGCAACTGAGATGTATATTCACTGGATTGTTAAGTGGCCTTAGAAGAATGCCTTGAAGAATTACTCCACTGATAATTAAAAACAACAACAACTTTAAAGATTGTTCTTTAAACTACTAAGAAAAACATTACCCTATCCCAAATAGATTATGTAAGAGTCACCTCTGTTAATGACTACAGGGACAACCACATAAATGTTGTCACCCACTGGACATACTGATAGCCAACTGATTTCAGTAGAACTTACGTAAGTACGCATGAAAAATGTCCATCATTATTGGGATTTTTATCCTGCCCCATACGAAGTCTAAGTTGGGTTGCAATTTTAAAAAAAAAAGACTCTGCATGCATGAATTATAGCAGTTACAGAAAGTATGAGAGTGTTCACACATCCACTAGCAAATGTACAAAACAAAAAAGCATAGAAGACAAATTTGGCATCTATTAGTATCTATTCATCTAAATTAGGAATACTGTACTCATTTTAAAACTATTATTTATTTAATAGATTTATATACTGCTGTCCATATTTAAAATATCTAAGCAGTTTACAAGAAAATTAAAAACATTAACATACATCATGATATGCATTAAAATACAATTAAAATACATAATTGCTAGAACACTGATATAAAACATTAATACAAATATTAAAACCAATTTAAAACCACTACAACACATAATTACAAACAAACAGACTGGGCAGCACACTCACGCAGGGAAGGCCTTGGTAAAGAAATGGGTCTTTAACTGGCACCTAAAACTACACATAAGGCAATTTATTGCTCAAATTGGGTCAGATACACTGAAGAATAATTGTACATGAGTATCAAATCAGCTCTGATTACTGAAAAGAGTACATGATGTATACTCACCACTTGGTGGCTTTTTGGTAGATGAAGCAGACCCCTTTGTCGGCTCTTCAATACAAAAACACACAGTGTTTAATAAACATTTGAACAATTAGTTACCATAGTAGGGACCTGCCCGAATGATTTTGGAATAATTAAACGAACAATTGGGCACAGCTGAGCTTTTTTTTTTGCTAGTTAAAACAAAATATAAAAGTCAACTCTTATACAAGGTGTGAGCCCTGCAGCTCATTTGCATGGTAAGGTAACTGCAAGCAGCCCATGCAAGACTTCAGATTTGTACCAACAGTGAATAGTAACAACAGTATTTTATGACTACCTTAAAAAGCTACATGTTATATTAAACATAAGCAAACAAGCCCTGCCAAATTAGGCTTACAGCACAGTCTTATACAGGTCTACTTAGAAGCAAATCTAATTGAGTTCAATGACTATTGCTCTCAGGTAAGCAAGCATAGGATTGCAGCCTATCAAGTTTAGCAGAGCTTCTGCGTTCATAAGTTGTCAACAAGCTAAGTGGAAGCTGTCTGGTTTAAAATGTACAAACAAAATGAAAGCCAGATTGACCATTCAGTCCTAAAACCATGCCAATATCAAGCATCTGGGTATTTTTGCTCCTGGCAAGCATTTAGGAATAAGGAATTTGTGAACGGGCTAGGGGGACATGATGCATGAAGTCTGCTTAAGCTAAGGAAGCGTGGACCTGATCACTACCTGGGCAGAAGATCACCATGTCAGCTGCTCAGTGCTTTCTACCGGAAGAGCGTCATATGTAAATAGTAAATACAAAATATTATCTGAATGAATGCAAGTACAGTATTTTTCCATGTATTAAGACTATACTTTTTCCTAAAATTGTTAGACTAAAAATTGAGGGTCATCTTATACACGGAAGTAAGCCGAGAAGAGAACCGCGCGGTTGCGAAACTGCCCAGTGGGGGGGGGGGGGCGTCTTATACATGGGGGCGTCTTATACATGGAAAAATATGGTAGGTTTTACTGTATTAAAAAAAAGCTTATCTACTCTTCTTTTCCAACCTTCAACAGGTCAGGGCACGACACAATCAGGACAGGAACGGAAGAACCAAACGACAAACAGCAGCAGGCAGACCTACTTTGAATGAGGACCCACTCCCTCCTCCTGCTCCCACATCACCACAGCACAGCAACAAAGGCACACTCACCCTCCGTCGAGTCACGGCCACCCTTGAGACTAGTTGGGAGAAAACTGGCTGGGGAGGGACTGGGCAGGGGCGGGGGGAGTTGCGGGCAAAGCAAAGGGTTCTGCAGAGCCCTGCCTGTTGTGCCTCTTTGGGGCTTTAAAAATGGCACCCCCTGCTCCTATTTTCTATGTTACTGGAGCAGTCCCAGGTTTAAAGGCAAATGGCTGCCCCCTTCACGTGCAGTTTGGCCCATCATGGTCTCCCTCTTTGGGGCTTTCAGAAGCTGGCAGGCAGGTTTTGTGGATGATGGGCTTGCGGTAGCCCAACAGGATTTTTGACTTTTTTTTTCTCTTTCGCTTTGAATATCAAAAACTGCTTTTGAATCTCCCATCACTCTGTCCAGGAGGCATGGAGGGCTGCTGTTTTCACAAATAAGACTAAAGCCTCCTTGGGCTCAAATAACTACTTTCCAGTTCCCTGGATATTGGCCAGGAGTTATATAATGCTGGCCTGGCATGTCAATCGTAGCCCACCCTCATACTTGCATTTGTTTGCTGACAGAGCAAAAAATTATATTCAGGCATTTCAACCCTTCTCCCCCACCCCCCAATACTTCAGGAATTATCTGTGTTACCCATTTTGTTCTACATTTTTATTATCCCAAAATCAGGTCTACTGGTGCAAAATACCTTGACTGATCACACTGAAATCATGCAGTATTATGCCACTCAAGCAGAGTTAAGATTTGGTTTAACTTAAAACCCTCATCATACTGTAACATTACCATTACTACAAAAGCCATAAAAAGGTCCTTAAGTTTATTTCATACGATTACCGGTAGTTACTTACCAGGACCTAACGCATCTTCCAAACTCAATTCGTCTTGTCCTGTTCAATTAAAAAAAACAAAAACACATCATCATCTCGTTCTAACACACGATTATGGTTCTATCCAGAATGATAGGTAAATTAGTTACCTAGTTCCAATGAAGTAGTTTGCATCTATAGGATGGCTTTTCATGTGAATGCATACATAAGATCACTCATACATATTAGAGTGTGCGTGTGTAAGTGCGCGCCACCCATGCAATTTATCCAAAGATGATCAAACAACCTAGATCTGGATCTGTACATGCAAGAAGTAATGCCACTGGTCGGTAACATACCTGCCACTTCATTCTTTTCTCAGGAATCTATTAAAGATCTGATCAGACTTTATATACAAATATTTGCATTACTGCACATCTTCTGGCAAATAGAATAAATATCGCTTAGAAAAAGAAAGGAGAGGTAAAAAGGCATGTTCAACTCCGAGGTCTTAAAGGAGCTTCAGTAGGCTCTTTTAACATCTGGCAACCAAACCAGAACACTTTTCAATAGTTTAGATTTCATAGATCATAGAGTTGGAAGGAGCCTACAAGGCTATTGAGTCCAACCCCCTGCTCAATCCAGGAAACTAGAGGAGGGGTCTCGCATCCAAGTAATAACCAGGCTTGACCCTGCTTAGCTTTCCACGCTCAGACAAGCTGAGCCAGCGTAAGCCACAGGCCTGTAAAAACACTCATCTATGCACTAGCTATTCTGTTCCTGGAGTACTTTCCTCAAAAGAAGCTCACACACTGCTGCATGGAGATAAGTAAGGGTGAGAAGGGAGAGAGAACATGGAACACCCCTGAATCTGGAATCCAAGATTACCATTAAGATTTATTTTTTTTAACTTACAGGAGCAGAGCTGAAAGATACTAGATACCTGGTCACCTAGATGACTACAAATTCAATGCTGACAGGTGGAAATGAAGTATTTCATAGATTTCATATATAGTTGGAAGGAGCCTACAAGGCTATCGAGTCCAACCCCCTGCTCAACGCAGGAAACTAGAGGAGGGGTCTCCATTCCAAGTAATAACCAGGCTTGACCCTGCTTAGCTTTCCACGCTAAGTACTACATGGGGCCAATTTAACCCTTCGCCGTCATACCACTTTCCCAACTTAAGTTGTCCTCCAGCCATGTCGCTGTTGGAAAAAGACATACAGGTAGAATGCCCTCCGCAATGAATAGTGATATGGGGTGAGTGTGTGCAAAGGATTAGATCACTTCCCCCCAAGCTGCAGCCCCAATCCAAATCATCCCAATTTTAAACAGAAAAAAAGACACAGGTATTTCCAATTATGAAATTCTAATGTTAATGTGTAGTTTGGCCCTTAGTGTAATATACTAAACAAAAAGCTAACCCCGTCTGTGCTCCTGGATTCTAGAGAAGTTTGACTATAGGAGAAGGAGTGATCCATGAAAACAGAACTAACTTTCAGAGTAAATAAGGAAGAGTAATATTTGTCATTTGCAAGGGGGACTAATTTACACCTTTTCTCAACGTGAATTGAATTTTGATCAGTTACCTCACAGTAAACATCTGTGTGGAAACCACTCATTACCAGTGGGTTTACCACATGCAAAACCAACCTGAAACTAGATACTTGGCTGTTTAACCTTGCCAGATATTGAGCAGCAGGGAAGTCAGGAAGCCACATGGTAAATCCACAAATCCAGTCAAAAGGTGCATATTCATGTATTTTCCAAAAGGACTTATGAGATTTATTTATTTATTTATTATATTTATGCCCCGCCTTTTTTCCTGCAAGGAACCCAAGGCGGCTTACATAATCCTCCTTCTCTCCATTTTATCCTCACAACAACCCTGTGAGGTAGGTGAGGCTGAGAGTCAGTGACTGGCCCAGAGTCACCCAGTGAGTTTCGTGGCTGAGCGGGGACTAGAACCCAGATCTCCTGAGTCCCAGTCCAGCACTCTAACCACTACGCCACACTGGCTCAATAGTAAAAAAATAGTATCCCCTCAAGATTCTTCCATAATTTTGTTTTTAGAGCTATTCAAGGGCTATTAGCCAAGGCAGCTAAATGGAACCTCTGCATTCAGAGGAAGTATATCTCTACATACCAGACACTGTTGCCACTGTGTCATTTGTAAGCTTCTTGGAAGCACACATTGCCTACTGCTGGTAACAGAACACTAGACCAGATGGCCCCTCGATCTAATCCAGCAGGGCCCTTTTTAGGGTGGATCATAAATGGTTGTGTAAATTAGGCGCATGTCACAAACAAAAGAACAGTCCTAAGAAAAACTGATCACTACAGGGTGAATACGTCATGCAAGAGCTTGTTTCAATCAACGTTTCCATTCTCAAGTTTCTTAACTCTACCGTAGACATTACAAGCTTACCAGACTGGACTCCTTGAACCTCTACTGACAGTTGGCGTACCCTCTTACCACCACCACCCCCCGCCCACACACACAAAAGCTTGGTATTTCTCATGGATAGAAGTAGAGGTTTTCAGTAGGGGAAGGTTCTCAAGAGCAGTCCAAATCCCTTCCCCCAAGCTGGAGTAGCAGCTGCTCATACATTGTAAATTTCCTGTTCTTCCTGCACGGAGTGATCAGTTGTGTACAGCACCAGTACAGCACCAGTGTGGGGTTGGCATTTGCACAGAAGTCCAGATCTAGATGCTTCTAGGACGTCTGTGACAACCCTAGAGCAGGGGTGGACAGAAAGTATATGTCCCCTTACACAACAACAAGGTGGTGCTGTGGTATGGCAGAATTGTGAAAATCCTGAGGTTCTCATTCTATTATTATTATTATTATTCTATTATTATTTTATTTATTATATTTATACCCCACCTTTTTTCCTGTAAGGAACCCAAGGTGGCTTACACAATCCTCCTCCTCTCCATTTTATCCTCACAACAACCCTGTGAGGTAGGTTAGGCTGAGAGTCAGTGACTGGCCCAAAGTCACCCAGGAAGGTTCATGGCCGAGCGGGGACTAGAACCCAGATCTCCTGAATCCCAGTCCAACACTCTAACCACTACGCCACACTGGCTCATTCCAGTTCATTCCGCCATTTTCAGATAATATTACACTTTCCTCGCTCTAAAAAAGCCGCAGAAATCCTTGAAAAACACAGGAGAGGCAAACTACTGTGAGTGAAGAATCACGAGCTCACCATAAATGCCTCGTCACATAGAGATGTCCCAGATCTCCAGGGTTTTTTGGGCTTCAACTCTCAGCATTTCTGTCCACTGGCCATGCTGGCAAAGGCTTCTGGAAGTTGAAGTTCCAAACATCTGAGATCTACCTTCTGCCCACTCCTGTCCTAGAGTTTGCCCCCATTTGATTCTGGGCAAGAATGGGTAAGTACATGACCATGTTGTGCGTCCAAGCTGGATTTAGCCTACCCCACAATAACCACTACTTCCAATTTTCAGTTCCTCCAGAGATGAGGAAAAAAAGAAAGGGAAAAACAAAGGCTTTGATGGAAGCGTTGTAAGCAGTAACAATAGCAGCAAGTGGTGCACCAGTTAGATGAACATCCTATTCATTTTGTTTTATTTTTAAGTCATACACACTCAATTAGAGTGCAGGTATGTGTGAAAAACAATTCATGTTTTAAATTCATAGCCACTTATTTCCAGTACAGTCACCAGCACTGCGATTTAGAAAAAAAAGAGATTTATTTATTTATTTATTTATCCCCCCCGCCTTTTTTCCTGCAAGGAACCCAAGGCAGCTTACACAATCCTCCTCTTATCCATGTTATCCTCACAACAACCCTGCGAGGTAGGTTAGGCTGAGAGCCAGTGACTGACCCAGAGTCACCCAGTGAGCTTCATGGCCAAGCGGGGACTAGAACCCGGATCTCCCGAGTCCCAGTCCAACACTCTCACCACTAGTCTTATTCACATACTGGAATAACTTGCTAAATGACTATGAAATGTGCCTAAACTAAGATTTATTTATTTTAGTGACACCACCACTGATCCTATCTGATTTCTCCATGAACAGAAAGAAATGTTGGTCACAGAAGAAGTCATTAGACTTCCTCCAACATTCATTTACCATCTGCAATCCAGCCAGCTATAGAGGAACACCAAATCCATTGGGTACGGCAAGTCAGTGAGATGCAGTAGTACAGTAATACCTTGGATTGCAAGTAGCTTGGTCTGAGAGCGTTTTGCAAGGCAAGCAAATTTTTTTAATATTTATTATTATTTTTACTTGATATACAAGCGACGTCTTGCAATACAAGTACTGTAGTACAGTACAGATTAAATTAAAAATCTCTATACAAATTTTTTGGGGGGAATTTCATTTTGATATAAGAGTGTTTTGGATTACAAGCACATTTCCGGAACAAATTATGCTCTCAATCCCAAGGCATGACTGTAGTAGCCATTCTCTCCTCTAATGTATACCAACCTTTTGGCATATTAACTCGGGAATCAGTTCCATAGAGAACTGGACACTTGAACGTTTTTAAAGTGGAGGGACTGAAATACCAGTATGACTCATAAGAACAGACAGCTTGCTGCAACAGCATTAGTCATCTCATACTGCGCAGAAATTTGTGGGCATCATTCTTCCTGAGGAGGCAAAAACTTTGACAGGATGTTTACATGCGCTGCCAAGCAGTGCTTTATAATTAGCTCTGCAGCAACATAGCGTGAAGTTAGGAAGACTCGATACTGCACTGAAGTTTCTAGGATGTGAACACCACAAAGACTGCCTCTATCAGCATGCTTTTGAAGCTAAAGAGCAGTTTATGTACAGATTTAGATCTCTGCTCAGGAGGAAAAAATCCTTCAAAGTCATTTCTGAAATGCACGGGACCAAAAACGCTTGCAGTATGAAGATTCTTAAACCAGGGATGGCCAAGATTCCTAAGCTTAGGAGACTAAACATTTTCATAGAGTTGAGTGCTACAACCCCCTTGCCCCAGCATGTCCGCTTACAAAATTCAACTGCCAAACCTTTGCTTTTTGTGAAAAAGTAAGAGTAGCATAGGGAAGGCAAATCTGGCCACAGTGACCCGTGCCTTAACTACCGTATATCTCACTTGGACTAACCTAACACGTTCTACGTGGGGCTGCCCTTGAAAAGTGTTCAGAAACTAAAAAGTGCAAAATGAATCATAGATTTCATAGATCTTATAGAGTTGGAAGGAGCCTACAAGGCTATCGAGTCCAACCCCCTGCTGCTCAATGCAGGAAACTAGAGGAGGGGTCTCCCATCCAAGTAATAACCAGGCCTGACCCTGCTTAGCTTTCCACGCTCAGACAAGCTGAGCCAGCGTGAGCCACAAGCCTGTAAATCAGCCAGATTCTTGTCTGACATGCGTTTTAGAGACCATATAATACTGGTCTTGAACCAAATGCACTGCTTTCCAAGCCCAATTCAAGTGCTGGTTTTGACCTTCAAAGCCCTGAATGGCTTGGGGTCTGGATATTTGAAAGACCACCTCCCATATGTGCCTGCCTATACTCTGCCATTTCTCGAGAGGCCCTGTTTGGTCCCATCACCAAAAGGGGCTGGGTTGGTGGATACATGAGGCAGAGCCTTTTCTGTAGCAGCACCCCGATTGTGGATCACCCTCCCTAGGGAGGTCAGGTTGGCCCCATCCTTACCGAGTTTTAGACAGGCAGTAAAAATGCATTGTTTCAGTGGACCTTTTATGGATTTTAATGCTGCTCTCTGGCTTGTTTTTAAATAAGGTTTGTTTTTCTGCTTTTATTTTGTTTTTGCAATGTTACTGAGTTATGGCATTGTTTGAAATTGTACATCACTTTGATGGCCCTGGTGGGTGGAAAAGTGATTTAGAAGTACTTTTAATTGCTCCTGCTACTACCACCAATAACACTGCTGCTACTACTACTACTACCAATAATAATAATTTGACGCCGATCAGACCTTTCTTCCTGCCAAGGCAGTAATACTCGTCAGTGAAAATTTAACGCCTGATACTTTGAGTTATGTCTTGGTGCACTGACTTCAGCAGAAGGATCGGCTCTTGTTCATGTATATGTATGCATATAAGTGATTTTAAAGGGAATTATTATTGTACGATGTAATTTTTGTAATGGATATATTTTGAAATTTTGATAGCTTGATCATTTAATTAAAAATAATAATAGAGGCCAACAGTTATTTGGATCTGTCTCTAGCACTAGAGCAAGGTCAGGGAACCTTTTTTGGCACAGGGGTCAACTTCCAATTTGAGAAGGGGCCCCGCACTGCAGCAGTAGGCGGGACTAAGGGCATGGGACAGAGCCAAGGACAGATGTAATTTTCACTCCTGTGGAGGTTTTCACACCAAGCATAGAAAACACAGCTCAATCCTAAACAAGTCTAATCAGGTGTAAGCCCCAGTGCAACAGCTCAATACTATGCAAGGTACTATTTAAAGTGTAACTGCCTTTAAATACTTCCTTATCTCCACTCACTGATCAGAGACAACAGCAGATAGCAGAGAAGAAGATAGCAGAAGAAGCTGAGATAGCAGCAGAAGACGCATGTGGAATGGACAGGGACCCCCACCCCCGTCCCGTCTGTATCTGGCCTGCAGGCAAGAGGTTCCCCATTCCTGCTCTAGATTGTTGGACTATGACTGGTGAAAACCAGGTTCAGATCCCCACACTGCCATGAAGCTCACTGCATGACCCTGAGCCAGTCGCTGTCTCTCAGCCTTCCTAGGATGGTTGCAAGAATAAAATGGGGGAGGAAAGGCAGGATAGAAACATAATAAATAAAATGGGTCCCTTCTAAGGCTGAGCACAGAAAAAAGGACTTGACAGTTAACCAAGTTCAATCCCCAACATTCATCAAATAAGACATCTGTGAGTCAGTATCACAATTCTGGGCCGCTCCCAATCCATCATGATCAAATTAATCACGCTATACCAGCTTTCCCCAAGCTGGTGCCCTCCAGATGTTTTGGACTACAACTCCTAGGATTCCTGACCATTGGCCCTGCTGGCTGGGGCTGATAAGGAGTTGAAGTTCAAAACACCTGGGGGGCACCAGATTAGGGAAGGTCAAGGTAGCCTTTCTCAACCTAGTACCCTTTGGGTGTGTTGGACTAAAAAAAACCCCATCAACCCCAACCAGCATGCTGAATGGGAATGATGGGAGTTGTAGTCCAACACATCTGGAGGACTCCAGCTTGGGGAAAGCTGCTCTAGACTCTATAATGGAAGTTGGTAGTTCCTTCTTTACAATTCTTGCTCAATCTCCAGTTTTCGATTTTGTGAACCAGTTCTGGATCTTTCTGGTATAGTGGTAGCAGCTGTTTGGGTTTTCAAAAAGCTAAATGTTAAATGGCCTCAGCATAATTTTGGTAAAGTCCCCCCCCCCCTCATACAGTTCACATTCTAAAGAGGGGAAAAAAGATTAGAGCGGCTGCAGCAAGTCTACCAAAAAAAACCCTCACTCATCATAGGAGCCAAATCATATGACTTGGAGCTTTATTCATAGGCAAAAACTTCCAGTTGCCATAGCATAAAAATCAAAACAGATCAGAAAGCTGCATCTCCTCCCTACTACACTCTGAAGGTACAAAGGATCCCCCTCCCCCGAAGTAGGGGAACTAGACACAGAATGTCAAGATGGAGTTGCAGCACAATCCTACGCATGTTTACTCACAACTAAGGCACACAGAATTCAATGGGAGTTAACTTTCAAGTTGTGTGCATGAGATTGCAGCCTTAGCCCACCTTTGGGGGGACGGGACTGTCCTGCTATATTGTTTGTTGGCACAATTTCGATTCTAAAGTCTACGCCGCATATCACAAGAAAATGTTTCAAAACAAAACTTTTCAGCCTTGTCATGTACAAGACAACGCCTTGCATCTTATTACTTTAATGTACAGTTAAGCAAGACTCAAAAGGAAAATGTCACTACAGGGGATGACCTACTTTTTAAGCCCTGGCTCCAACTTGAAATCCAAACTTTGGGGGTGGGAAATGGAAGAGAGCTGGCTTACACCAGCTTGTTCAAGAGAAGAAGAGGCAGTGAAGGGAACCAATTGCACCCAGTTTCATCAGTCACTGTACTGTCATTTCCCCTCTCCGACACAGTGGGCCAGTCTGCATGACATGACAGCCCATCATGGGTTAATTTACCTGGGGTTTTTTGTTTGTTATCTTTAAATATTTTTGTTTTTTTTAAATGTGAATTACACCAAAACAAACTCCATAGAAAGAAAAAAATGAAGGGGAAAAAAATAGAATTTTCTTACACTATTTTAAGTGGATCCATCACAGTAAATATATATGAAATATATATCCATAAGTATCAAAAAGTATGTAGTAATACAATTATCGATAAAAATAGTTATGCATAAACTTCAGAAAAAGCAGACCAAATATCCATGTATTTATCCATCTGCAGGTGGCATCTAAATACCACCCGCTCAAAAGTTGAAAGCGTTATTAGGTCTTCAATCCACTGTGTTACAGGAGGTGAGCGTTTATCCTTCCAGTGTTGTAATATCAGTCTTTTGGCTGTCAAGAAGGTGTGGAAAATCCACATGCGTTGTCCTTGTGATAAATTCCATACAGCAGGTAGTCATGCCTTGGATTGCAAGTGACTTGGTCTGAGAGCGTTTTGCAAGACAAGCAAATTTTTAAATATTTATTTTAAAAAATTTGACTTGATATACAAGTGACGTCTTGCAATACAAGTATACTGTAGTACGGCTTAAATTAAAAATCTCTGTACAAATTTTTTTGGGGGAATTTCGTTTTGATATACAAGTGTTTTGGATTACAAGCACATTTCCAGAACGAATTATGCTCTCAATCCAAGGCATGACTGTATATAATTTAAAAGAACGTGTGCATCAGTAAATATTAAAGAGCATTCTAATGCTAGATTTATCCATAGTATAACCTCAACCCAAAAAGAAGCAACCACTGGGCATTGCCAAAACATATGGGTAAATGAAGCATTCACAGTATTACACCTCCAACAGTTGGCTGACTTAGCTGACTGTGGGTTGTTCCTGAAGCCCAGGTTGTCCTTGGGCTTCGGGAACAACCCACACAGTATTCACAGGGTCGGTTGGCAGAATTTATGGAGATATTTCTTTGTGAGTTATTGGAATTGCCAGCACAGTTTCAGCTGGATATTGAGAGCGCTTATCGTATTCCTGGTTCTGGCCGTGGGTTGAGAGCGGGACCTGTTACTGTGCAGTTTTTACGAGTTTCAACAAAAGAGTATCTCCTCTGCACGGCTAGGCAGAAAGGAGAGCTTCGGTGGGGAGCCGATGATGATAAAAGGACAGGTTGCTTACCTGTAACTGTGGTTCTTCGAGTGGTCATCTGTGCAGTCACACATATGGGCTCTGCGCGTGCGCGGAGGCCGCTTCGGGAAAGTTCTATAGCTGAGGAAAATTTTGGGCGGGAACCCCTCCCCCCTGCGTCTCCCTTGCGCGGGTTCCCGCCCTCTCCCTCAGTTCCCCTGAGACCGCCATCGCGATCCCAGTACCAAGGGAGAACATAAGAAGAGGTTTCTCCAACTTCCTAATACCAATACCGAAAGTCCAATTCGATGGTGTTATACGGTATCGAACATAGTGAGCCCAATAGTCCCGGTTCAGTACACCATCGAACTCGACAGTGACACCGTAGCGGGGATGGATGGGCGGGTTGTGTGACTGCACAGATGACCACTCGAAGAACCACAGTTACAGGTAAGCAACCTGTCCTTCTTCTTCGTGGTCTCTGTGCATCACACATATGGGCAGAGTAGCAAGCTGACTTACCGGTGGAGGGTCGGTGTCGTCGTTACTGAAGGACTGAGGAAAGGACAGCTCTGCCAAAGGCGTTGTCCCTCCGGGACCGGACATCAACTCGGTAGTGTGATACGAACGTCGAAGGCGTGGACCACGTAGCCGCCTTGCAGACATCCGTCAACAAGGAGGGCGCTCCGAAGCTCCCGAGCAGATGGAGCAACGATGAGCCAGTCGTCTAGGTAGGGATAGAGAGTCACCCCCTGGGTCCGTAGGGCAGCACAGACTACTGTCATACACTTGGTAAACACTCTCGGTGCCGTCGAAAGTCCGAATGGAAGCACCTTGAATTGGTAGGCTTCGGATCCGATCTTGAACCTCAGGTATTTCTGGCTGTCTCGATGGATCCCTATGTGAAAGTAGGCATCCTGGAGATCGATGGAAGCAAACCAGTCGTCTTTGCGAAGGAGAGGCAAGATCGATTGGAGAGTGACCATCCTGAACTTCTTGGGTAGAATGTAGAAATTCACTGATCGTAGATCCAGGATCGGGCGAAGCCCTCCATCTTTCTTTGACACCGTGAAATACCTGGAGTAAAGGCCGTCCTGTGCCAGGTGGAGGGGAACCATCTCGATGGCACCCTTGAGAAGCAAAGAAGCGACCTCCTCCCGCAGCGTCTGGGATGGTTGCGTGGTGCGGATGCCAAGAAAGGGTGGGAGGTACCTCTCGAAGAAACAGCCACACGCGATGGCGGTCGAAGAGGAACTGAGGGAGAGGGCGGGAACCCGCGCAAGGGAGACGCAGGGGGGAGGGGTTCCCGCCCAAAATTTTCCTCAGCTATAGAACTTTCCCGAAGCGGCCTCCGCGCACGCGCAGAGCCCATATGTGTGATGCACAGAGACCACGAAGAAGAACAATGCTTTACCCGGATTATGCAAAAGAGGTCCCTGATTGAAGAAGAAAATTTACCAAGGCTAGGAACCTGGTGAAAGATCTCGGGCTAGAATATCACGTTAGATATCCAGCGACCTTCTGTCTTATCTCTGAAAATGAGATGAAAAGATCTGCATCACTGGAAGCTGCAGAGTCATTTCTGACGGGCATTAAGATCACTGGAGGCTCTCCCCCTGCTGCTGCTGCATCCAGTTCTACTGAAACTGTTTAATTTGGTTCAGCTGGAAAGTTTCTGGCTGTTCATTTGTGTTTATGCTTTCATACTAGATAATGTTCTGGGCACTTGGCCAACCTACATATATAAACAGGAGCCTGCTTCTCTTCCCCCCCCCCCCTCTTTACTTTTGTCTTAGGTAACTTTATATGCTTGATATGCTTTTACATTTTGTACAGGTTTATAGTTAGTTTAAAAACAACATATAGTTAAATATTTACAAAATACCCAATGTTCTTTTTGATTTAAGTATGTATTTCATAATTGATAAGGGAGCAGCAAGAGGGGCTAAAAGACTCTGTATTAGCAGAAGATAACTAAACTGACTGTACAATGTAGTCCTTTGTACCATCTTGGGGGGGGCGGTATTTATTGCTTTCATGAAGCAGGTAGTGTTCCTATTCTTAGCTTTGCAAATTTAAGTGGCAGTTTCTCATGTCAGAGGTGTCAATGTTACAGTACTATTTTTCCTGATCAGCCAGTTATTCATACACAATTTTAGGATGAACAGATGTGTATAGCTTGTTCAAAACAATACCATCAGCACTGAACTATTTCCAAATGCATTGATATGACTGAGATAGCAGCTCCATATTCCTTTTGGAATATGGCTATTCAAGAACCCGTTACTTAACTCTAACAACTTTCCTGATACTGTACTGCAAGTAAAGCTTTTAAATCAATCAACCAACTAACATCTCTGATTAATTTTTTTAAAACTTGCACCTCTCACAGAAAGTAATACAGCTGGCTATGATGCATGCCAGACTGATTTGGCCAATTCAGCCTTCAGAATACCACCCCGGATGGATTGCACCCAAGAGCTTCAGGCTTGTTGAAAACTTGACTCAGACTTTAACCTGTCTGGCTAATGCCGATGATGAAATACCTGTGTTTGTATAGAGAAAATCACCTACAACAAGAAGTACTCGGGGGATGAAAGAAGAACCTTGAATAATATGGTCTCAAATGACTGCCCTAAACATATACTTTCCTCCCCACTTCCCCAATTTTCCATATTTTAATACATAACCATACTAGCATCAGCACTCACCCTACTAATTTCATAGATAACATGGTAGTATCCAACATTTTCACTGCAAACAGAAAGAGCTTCTGCTTATGGAAGGATCCCTTCCATGAGTACAACTCCCCTTCTGTGAATGGAAGCTCTTTCTCTTCACAGAATGAAGTGAGGGATACAACTGATGGATTATAAGCAACCATATTCTACTGCTGAAACAGCAACACAAATCATATTAGAAATGGAACGACGTATTACCCATCTCGCTTTCTTGACTACAATGAGCCTACAAGTTAGCAGCTCGTCTAGCCTCCCCTTGCCCCCACCCCATCATTATTTGTCTGTGAAGACACAGACCTACTCCGAAATAAAAATTTAAAATATCAGGCTTAAAAAATAAGCCAGAAGGGAAGTCATGAATGACTGGAGAAGCAGTGGGTATTCCATGAGGCCAGGCTATTTCAAAAGCCTACAGGATACCTTTAAATCAAACTTGTCTGTAACTAACTGTACAAACCGTAATCAGTTAAACTAACTGTACAAACCGTAATCAGTTAAAACGATTAAATGATTAGCATTCTATCTTGTCTTAACCATGTTTGTTTGTTTGTGTGCATTTATATCCTGCCTTTCTTTCACCATGGCACTCAATACTGCATAGATGGGGTTCCTGTAGGTTTCCCATCAAGACATTCAGCCAACATGATAATCCACACTCAAAGGTTGAGTATGGGCTGAGTGTGGGTTGCTGCTGAACTGTGGGCTGTTGTTGAAATGTGGGTTATTGTGCTGTCTGAATTAGCCAAGATAACAAGCCATGGTGAACAGCCCACAGTTCACAACCCAACAACAAATCTGCTGTGGCTTCTAAACCACCCTGCTAAGCCATGGCTTATGGTAGGGTTAAGTTAACCCTAGAAGGTTTAGCGGCTTGCCCGAACCTGGATGACACGGTAACTCACCCGCTAGCCAAAAAGGCACACAGCCCCTTGCCCAGAGTGGCAAAAGGGCCGCCGCTCTGAGCAAGGGGCTCTGGCCAATGACAGCCGGCCAAGTGCACAAGCGGCACTTGGCTGGCTGTCATCGGCTTCCCTGCCCTCCCAATGTCCTGCACTGGCAGGAGTGCACGAGGAAGCCGCTGGGGTTTGCCGCACCCCTCCCCCCGAGCACTACTCACCACTGCCATTGCCCACCGACACCATCTGCCACCGCCTCCACAGCCAGGCGCCTCATCATCCTCGCCAAGCCCCACTGGGAGAGGAAGAGCCACGGCGGCTCCCCCTCCCCCCCCTTCTCCTGCAAATGTGTGCTGGGGAGGGGAGCTGGCGATGCTGCGGTGGCCCCTCACAACGCCAGGTTAAACCTGGCCTTGTGAGGGACCGTGGCCACGGAGGTGGCTCGGTTGCGGCCCCTCGCAAGGTCAGGTTTAAGCTGGCCTTGCAAGGGACCACTGCAACGATGCCAGCTCCCCTTCCCTGGCTCGCCCTCCTTTTCTCGCAGAAGGGGGGGTGGGAACCAGGGAAGGAGAGTCGCCACTGCAGCAGCAGTCCCTCACAAGGTTGGGTTAAACCCGGCCTTGCAAGAGACCGCCATGGTGGCTCCTGCTTGCCCAGTGGGGCTCACCACAGCAGGCTAGCACTCCGCCTGGGTCAGACGACACGTTAAACCTCACTAGCACTTAACCTACTGAGGTTTAGCGTGTCGTGAGAACCTAGTCAATGAGTAATGTCTGTAACTGTTACTCACATTATGTGCATGAATCACTTTCTTAGCAAGCATTAAACAGCAGAGTCCTACAGTGCATAGGTTGATAAGGGAAGTATATAAATACATATTACATTTCTGTAGCATCTTGGGATTCTCCCCCCCCCCCCATTTATCCCTGCAACAATGAGCAATGAGCAAATAGAAATTATATTTATCAAGCTGAAATTTGCCACTACGTGCATGTAGCTACTTGATATAGGCGCATTATGCATAAACAGAGGAAAGGGGTACTGTTTTTTCCAGATGCTGAAGAGGACTCTCATGTTATCATGAGGCTATAATAAGAGAAGTTGAACAATGGGGAATACTTGGCATCAGTTAAGGTGAGTTCTCATTAAGGTGGGCAGACTTCAGGCTTGCAGGATCTACTTTTGTTTGTTACTAGAAGCCCCTAGATCCACCAACAGGATCCTGGTGCAAAAGACAGACACTGATAGAATTCCGAGTCCAGGAATCCTTGCCAATCACCCAGAGATCTACCAGTAGATCCAGATCCATCTTCTGCCCATCCCGTCATAGATAGTTGCCTCTTGCTGCTGCTGGCAAAACCCTCCACAGAGCATGAGGCCAAATAAGATGTAGTGATTCATGACAGCAGTTTGAATGTTTGAACTGGTCTTCCCGACTGTTTTACCATTTTTTCTGCATGGTATGAGGTGTTTCACCTGCTCCTGATTCTGTTAGCTGTTGGATTTGTAGGTACAAGGGTGTTTTAAAGCATGAACCGTTAGCAGGAATTTTTCTATAAACGTCTAAACAATACTTGTCAATGCAGGAAATCTTTGTGTTTTGCACTTCTTAATTACATTATGTAGAGAGAAAGCCTGATCACACATTTTCCTTTCTGAACCCTAGCACACTTTTTCCTTTCCGCTGCCCATCCATCTTCCTTCCTGTGTCTGCATAATCCCCACCCTAGGCAGAAGAGACACAGTTCTGAGCAGACCAGTTTTGCATAGCTACATCTGCATTTACTTCAATAGGGCACATTTACATTTACCCCCAAGGAGGTGCAAAACATCCACAGGTATGAGGGGCGCAGTCTCAAAGAGCTGCAAAGTGTCCCCAAGTACCAAAAGGCGCCACAGCCCCGCTGGACAGAACCAGCCCAGCCTGTCATCAAAGAAGGGGAGGGGGCAAGGGGATGGGTAAATAAGGAACATCTTGTCACCAGGGGTTGTTGGAAGCAAGGTGCAGGATTGCACGGATCAGGTCCCTGACTTCGGTCGGAGACGAAGCTCAACCAACCCCGGGCCCGGTGGTCAGTGACCGGCTGCAAGACGGTACGATCTGCAAAGCTAGAATAGTAAGTCAGGTTCTTTGGTGTTACTACTCCCTTTGTTTTGCAAGCCTATTGCTCTGTATAAACCTGCTGCAGACTGTATGTGTACTGAAGCGCTATGCTCCATTAAGTTTTATGGATTCTTTCTGTTGATCGTGTGAAATTCCTAGTAGTCTATTAGTTCCGCTCCATTAAAGGTGATATAAACATAAGCCCGGCTTGCTGTCTCAGTGCTTTTCAGCGTCAATATACATCGCAACTGAGTTTAGCTCTTACGGGAGCCGTGTGGAAAGGGTTTTCTCCGTGCCGGTTAACCCCTTAACTCCTGAACTCACGTAAAGGACCGGCGGCGGTCCTTCATACATTATATTGTGTTTATGCTGTGAGCAAGTCTGGGGATGATAGATGAAGATCAGGGTATAAATATATTATTAGAATGGAAATTGTGGGCCCAATTCAATATATATTGCAGGGGGGAAATCATCAGAATAGAGTGAATAAATTAATCCAACTACCTCTCTGTTCTACAGGTAAACAAGAACATAAATATAACTTTAAACAATCTTTGCTTTAAGTACAGGGCTTAATTACTACGAAACTGATGTCAAAAGACCAGTAGGGAAGAACAGCATTCTTGTCAGAAGCTAAATGGTTGGATAATTCACTCCAGATGTTTCTTGGAACTGTTATTTGATAATCCTTGAACATTTGCCTTCAGTCTTAAAGATGTCTGGCAGCAAATACCAAGTTTGTGTTTGCTTTATATATTTATCCTGAGGGTTGCAAATAATCTACCTGCTTCAAAGAATGTACCCTTCCTCACCCCCGCTTGGGCAAGGAATATAGTCCACTTTTAGGGGGAAAGGAGGCAGCCAGTGACGATTGCAATGTGAAGGCTATGAGCAGTGCAGTAACAGAGTACTGCTCTGAGTTGTAGAGTCCAAGCTGAAGAAGAAACTTTGATTGTAGTGCTGCCCACAACAGAGCATTAGATTGTACATTGGTGCTACACGGGGGTGAAGCTCTCCCCACTTGCAGAATGAAGCTGTGTCACACTCCAGTCTTATGTAGGACTATGGCAAAGACTGCCATGTTAACAGCCTTGGCAGTAGCTTATGCAGTATCTCTTCTCATGCCTCCTTACATCTGCCTCTCTTTGATTGTTTCTTGTTAATCATGCTGGACTAGTCATTTCCCATTCACAAGCGGACAAAAAGTATTCTGGTATTCATGAGTGAAAGAATCCCCTCCCCAGAGTTTCACTTGGAACATTTGCCTTGGGTAAATCTTTTACATGTTGTATTTACTACCGGTAATTACTTTGTGCTGAAAAATGGAACATGAGCTGCGGGGGGGGGGAGGGTATTTGCTCTTCTCTACAAAAATATTATCCCATGCACTTGTTACCATAAGCATATAAAAGCATCCTAGTCTTGATGTTACATGAACTTGAATGAGATTATCCATATCAATGCATGGCCTTGAAGGCACATAATGCAGCTACCTTATTTATTTATTTATTATATTTATGCCCCGCTTTTTTTCCTGCAAGGAACCCAAGGCAGCTTACATAATCCTCCTCACCCTCCTCTCCATTTTGTCCTCACAACAACCCTGTGAGGTAAGTTAGGTTGAGAGTCAGTGACTGGCCCAGTCACCCAGTGGGTTTCATGGCTGAGTGGGGACTAGAACCTGCATCTTCCGAGTCCCAGTTGTTGACTGAGTTCAGACAACATGATAACCCACACTCAAGGGTTGAGTATGGGTTGTTGCTGAACCATGGGTTGTTGTTGAAATGTGTGATGTCTGAACCCAGCTGCACTAACAAGCCATAGCTTGTTAACCACGAACAACCCATGAAGAGAAACCATGGTTTGTTGCTGGGCTGTGAACTGTGGGTTGTTCACCATGGTTTGTTGGGTTCAGACAGCACTGCGAGAAAAGTGGGGGCAAGCCAGGGAGGATTATGTAAGCCGCCTTGGGCTCCTTGCAGGAAAAAAGGCGGGGTATAAATATAATGAATAAATAAATAAATAAAATGATATATTGGATGATGTGTGCTGGTTTTTAAAAGGGGAGGAGGGGTGTTGTGGGTAGCAATTTTGAAAAGTTCAAGGTAGTGTTCCTAAGTATATTACCTGGATACAGGTTCCACAGAAATTTAGTTAGCAAACAATAAACCAGAGCTATAGAAATCAATCAGTTTCTTTAAGTTAGGTCTCTGATGTAATATGAACCCGATAAGTCTTCTCCCAACAAAAAATACATATTGTTTAAAAAACTTGCTTTTGTCCCAGAGTACAATGCTGAACTCAAAGCTGCGTAGCTAGCTTCTGCTGCCTAAAATGGGAATCTAACTGTGCCAAATTCCAAAAGAGCATTCAAGGAAAGTGTTTGCCCTATCAAGTTAACCCTAATGCAAGAAGAGCAAAACATGGCTGGCTGGGGAATGCTAGGAGTTGTAGGACTTTTTTCTGTCTAAACCAGTGTTCTCCAACCTTGGGTCACCAGATGTTTTTGGTCTACAACTCCCAGCATGTCCGTCAGCGCATGCTGGGAGTTGTAGGCCAAAAACATCTGGGGACCCAAGGTTGGAGAACACTAGTCTAAACATTCATAGGACTGTGTCCTTTAGCATGCTTCTTTCTCTAGACTGTGTCCATTAAGATGATCTGCATTTTAGAATACCTAATACTTAGGGCAGTATTTGGGTAATGACTCAACTTTAAAAAAAAGAAGCAGCACCAGACAGAATTAGTTGCTAACCAGAGCCTGGCAGAGTCAATAGGAAGACTGCATTTCCACATCCTTAAAAAAAAGAAAAGAAAAAAGAAGCTATTGTAGCAAATTCTGAAATACTACTATGGGAATTAGCAAAAGACACACCCGTTCCAGATGTATTTCCACAAGGCCACAGAGCTGGGCAATCAACCAAACAATGACCTGGCTTGCATGAAATGACAATTCATGGGTTTAACCCATGAACTGTTGGAGCTGCATGCATGTGAGCGCACCAGCTAGCTCCTGCCCATTTGCTGCTTCACATATGCTTTGGGAAACAAGCCGCACACCCATTCCTGGGTTGTTTGACGCAATGTGCGAACCTGGAACTCTGGGTTGTTGAGGGACAAACATGCCAGAGTTTTAACCAAGTAACAAACCATAGGTTCAAATTTTGGGTTGCTTAACCTTCAGCTACCTGGAGTGCTGGGTTCGGGCTTCACGGCTTACAACTCAGGAAAAGGGTGTCCCTGGGTTGTTTCCTGTAGCAGAGGCAAAGGGGAAGTGGCAAGCAGGCAGGAAGCCATATGCTCGCTCCTGGCCTTGACAATTAATGGGTTCAACAACCCATGAACTGTTATGTGCGAACCAGGTCACTGAGTATCACTCATCTAAAGCAAGGAGTGCGAAGACTACACACTTCCAGTTTCTCATTCACTTTTCCCTATGCTCTCACCAGGCCATCCTGAAGAGTGCTGTTTACCTGCACAAGGTCATGGACTGCCATGCTTATAATGGCTTATAATAGGGAGGAAGTGGCCCTGTGCAAAGGCCTGTGGGTATGTCTCCTAGGAAGACAAGTTAGAACATAGATGCTTACCTAAAATCTCTTAACTCCATTTAGTTCTTAACACCAATTTATTTATTTATTTATTATATTTTTGAATCACCCATCTGGCCAGTCATCCAGCCACTCTGAGCGATGTACAGTCCAATAAAATACAAGAAAAAACAGAGTGTAAAACACAATTAAAAACAGTACATAACTTAAAATTCCTAACCCACCCCATATTCCTGCCTGAAAAGCCACGTTTTTAATGCACGGCGGAAGCTAATCAAGGAAGGGGCATAGCAGAGGTCACTGGGGAGAGAGTTCCATAAATTGGGGGCTGCCACAGAAAAGGCCCTCCTCCTAGTCCCCACCAGCCTGGTTTCTCTGGCTGATGGGACAGGGAGAAGGCTGTCCATGGCAGATCTTGTTGAGCGGCCTACTTGATGTTGCTGGAGGCGCTCCTTGAAGTAAACTGGACCAGAGCCGTACAGGGTTTTAAAGGTCAATGCCAACACCTTGAATTCGGGTCGGCAAACAACTGGTAGCCAGTTATACTCTTTGAGCACTGGCATGATTTAACCAGGCGAGCCGCTGCATCCTGTACCAGCTGTAACTTCCGAACCGTCTTCCAGGGTAACCCCACATAGAGCGCATTACAGCAGTCTAGACGAGAGGAGACTAAGGCATGAACCAGCACACATCATCCTTTTGTAGATACAAAGGGTTGGATCCAGATTTAGTCAGACTTAGAGGAAACCCACTGATATCTATGGGACAAGTTAGTCTAAGCATCACTAAATCTGGATCCAACCCAATATAGTTGTTGTACTGGATCTCCCCCTCCTACCCGTAATCGTTTCAAACAGCTAAGGCAGGATTCTACACAGCACCAGTGATTGAATGCATGAGAATTATGCCAGATTACTTGACACAGTACCTGGGTGTAATCTGGTCCATACTTTAGGGCCTCAAGATGACGCCACTTACTTATTTTTCTTGAAAGTGCTGTCTGATCCTAACTTGCTGCCTGGTCTTAAGTTGCTTACAACTGAGTTCAGTGAGGCTTAGGTCCAAGTAAAAGTGCATAGGACCGTAGTCCTGGCCCAATTAGCGTCCAATGCCTCTTGCTGACCTTCCACAGCCCCTCAAAATCGTGGCGAGGTTCCCCGAACAACCCCTTTCCCAGGATTACAGTGGGTGCGTGTGTTTTTTTTTAACGCCGGAACCTCGGAAGAGAATGCCTTTGAGCATGCACAGACTGCCTAACCTTTCCCCACATCGCTGAGCACTGCGGCACAAAGGCTGCCAGCTCCGAGGGCGTGGACTTGTAGGCAGGAGTCGAGCCCAGGGCATCTCTCATCGTAAAATTATGCAGCCCTGCCGGCTAGCGTTTGCCACCTCTCTTCCCCTCCGCCCCGCCTTTGTTCAGGACAGGAGAGAGGGAGGGAGAGCAAGAGAAGCGCAGGAGCAGGAGGAGCAAACCTTCTGCAACTTGGGAAAGCAAACAGCAGCCAGTGCCCAAAGGGAGATTCTCTGAACGACCACGCCTGAACTCGCAAAAGGTGAGGAAGGAAAACGGACCCGGCGGGGGGGCGCCCCCTCTTACCTCTGCAATAGGTCGCCAGTAGCACCAGCGCTAGAGAGACAAAGAAGGCGAGTGTCTGCATGATCCCGCCGCCGTTAACAGCTGCTTCGGTCCAAGTCTTGACGCAAACTTTGCTCGGCTCCCTAAACGCCCCTCTCGCGTAGGCTCCTGTAATTGGGTTCCTCTGCCCGCTCCCCACCCCTCCTCTCTCTTTTTGTTTGTTTTGTTTCCCGCAGAGGGTGGCAGCGCCGAGCGAGCCCCTCCCTCGCCCAGCTCGCTCTTTAACGCAGCGCCGTGTAAACGAGCAGCTCCAAAGTTGCAGCCCCGCAGCCAAAAGAAGACGCTTCGAACTGAACTCGCTCCAAGCTTACCCGCCTCTCCGAGGCCGTCGGCCAATCCCGAGAGGCAACTGGGCGCCAGCGGCCAATGAGGAAGGGCCAAGGGAATCTCGGCGCTCACGCCCTGAGCGAGAGGGAGAAGACCCGAGCGTTGAGTCATGCCCCAAGTAATCGGAAACCCTCGTTGGGGTGTGGCGGAGTTTGGCTTTTCTCTGCTAGAGAGAGCGAGGGCGGGCGGAATGGACGGACGGACTTTCCAGATAGGGCTGGCGCTGGGTTTGCTATCGTTTGCTGCAGAGCTGGGATCCATATTTCTGTGACGAGGACAGTCACAGTTAAGCTGTCAGGAGTAGTAAATAAAGCCAAATGGCCTGTCTTTTGATGGAAGGTGTCTGTGCATAGGGACAGGAAGAACTTGCTTACTACCGGCTGCCTCTTTGGGAGCTAGTGGCAGTTCACTGTCTATCTTTGAGAAGCTGCTGGCTTTCAATGCCAGAGTGGTGCGGTGCTTAGTGCTAGAGAGACTCGGGTTCAAATCTCCTTTATCCTCCCCCCCCCCCCCCCAAGCTCACCCTGAGCTAGTCACTCTCACTCAGCCTGCCTGACCAACCTCACAGGGTTGTGGTGAGAATAAACTCGGAGGGGCTGTGTATGTCACCTCGACCTCCCAGAAGGATAGGCAATATATAAATGCAATACATAAAATACCCAAGACGTGTATATTGCCTGCTTTCTGAACGCTCCAGGGCAGGAAAGCGTTTTGAGGTGACATGACAGCTTTGTCGTAGTTTTTGATCTGTGTTGGGCCCTCTGCACAAGCAAGTCATTGCTGGATGTTGCAGTCACCTGGGCAACATCTAGTTGTGAACCAGTTATAGCTTCTGGATAATATATAATACCGCTGATTGCAAATGTTTAGAACTACAGTGCTGTATAGTATGAATAGGGGGAAATGGTAGAATTTTGCATTTTTAAAATGGTTATTACTGGTGATTACAGCAAATTCTTCTTGCCTAGTAGCCATCATGTCTTCTAACATCAAAATAACATGTATGTTCAATTAAAACCCCATGCCAGTGGATATTACTAGATTGTGCCTTTACAAAACTTCAGAAGCTTCTAGTAACTTTCTAGTGAGAAAGCAAGGGGAACATAGGGGGCTGCAGGCCTGTAGCCAACTTATAACTTTGGGAGAGTAGGGTACACAAAAGCAGGGGGCGGTTCATCTGGTTTGCAGACATTTTAAAGCCAAAATTGTAAACTGGTTTTATTAACCCTTATTGCAATTTATGTACATTCAAAAAATGTAGTTTATTCAAATCAGCTTTCCTGAAGTCCAAGGGAGTTTCGGAAGACATTTTGATGGTACTTCATGGTCAGCAGATTCACATACTTTCTTGGCTGCTTCAAAAGTGCTGTTGAAAACAACACGTTTGCATTTTGCATTTCATTCTGCATTTCTAGCAGCTGCTTCCCAATATAAATATGTTTCAATGCTGCCTCAATATCCAGATTCTTCTGCAGCAGCGGTGATGTTACAGGTTCAAGATATCCCAGTCCTTTTAGCATAGTTCCAGTAAGAAAGGGAAAAGGAATAATACTGATCTGACTGAGCAATCCAATAGCTTCAGTTTTTAGATGACATTTTTTTTTCACAAGGGGAAAATGCACTGATTAATTTGAGTGGAAAGAACGAATTCTTCATCTGAATGTATAACTGAATCCAAGTGCCCAGTCCTTTGTTGAACCAACAGGCATTTTAAAGAACTGCCTTTCTAAATCTGAGCAACATATGCCCCTTCTTTAAAAATATATACAACTGTTCACATAAGTCAAAATATTCCTTCATCTATAGACTCAATTGCATGTACTGTTAGGAATCTGTGGGCAGATTCCACTGCAGCACTGCCTCCAAATAATAGCATCTGTACCTTTAAGAAGAAAAACAAAATGCTTTCCTGTTGTTTTTCTAAAATTTCCGTAATAAATTTAATTATTTGTTTCTAGAAAATTTGGGGGGGCAGAGAAAATTTAGGGGGGCTAGTCCCCCCTAGTCCCTTCTGCTTACAGGCCCAGGGAGCTGCCTTATATGAGATGAGACTGTTTGTTCATTTAGCGCAGTATTGGGCAAAGCTCTTGAGGAGCTCATGCAGAAGTCCTTCACATGATCACCTGCTATCCTGATCCTTTTAACAGGAGACAGCAGTAGGGCCAGCACAACATGTCAGCCAGCCCGAGACAAGAGGATACTCCTCCTCTCCCTGCACCCTGTGGATGATCTCACCCATGCTCCTCTCTGAGAAATCTTCAGAGCAAGGCATTGGACCCAGGGGACACATCAGACTAATGCACCGGCTGCTCTCCTGCTGAGGTATTTGCCGCAACAGAAAACAGCCAGAACGCAGCACTTGAGAACCCAAGGGGTCCTTCCTCAGAGCGAGGCATTGGGCCCAGTGGGCACTCCAGAGAGTCCTAGCAGCCACTTTCCTTCCATGGCAAATGCTGGGAAAACAGCCAATCACAAAGGCGGCCTTCTGGGTGGTGGATAGGGGGGCTCAATCCCCCCTCCCAATCTACTGCCTAGGGCAAAGGTCTCATCCTGCCTCACAGAAGAGCTGGCATTGAACAGAAATGATTAAACTTCAGACCTTATACGTGCAAAGCATGTACTACCACTGAGAGCTGTGGTCTCTCCTCTGTCCACAAAAGGTGGACAGACGCTTTATTTCAGCCTTCCCCAACCTGGTGCCCTCCAGATGTGTTGAACGAACTATAACTCCCAGCATGCCCCAGCCTACATAGTCCGACACATCTGGAGCGCACCAGGTTGAGGAAGGCTACTTTATACTATAAAAGGTTTTTTAAAATCTTAAGTTCCACCATATTTTGAATTTCAAAAGCATTTATTTTATTTAATGGCCATTCTGGATCTGACATTCTTCAACTCTCAGAAAAGACTGGGTGTTTGTTTTGCTTTTTTGCCTGCAACAAATGTTAACATACTTCTAGAGTTTCACTCATATGAATCCAGTAGGAGTGCATTCTACTGTGGTTATTTGTTGCCAGCTAAGTTAACTGGAATGCATTACTCCTACCAAGCCTTCCTCTCCTGTCAGAAAAGCATTTTACAGAAATTGTGCCAGCATCATGCGAATCAGGCTCTTCCTTGCACTACAGTGGACTGAAAATATTGCTTCATTTGGCAAAAAGGCAGATCCATGTGCTCTTACCCATCAACTTTCCATTTATGATAAAGCATGCCTCCTGAAGAGGAAAATAGGCTCTTAAGGGTGCAAAGCTGCAAGTCTATTTATTTATTTATTTATTTAAAACATTTATTTACCACCCATCAGCCAAAAGGCTTCCTGAGTGGTTTACAAAAACAGTAGAAAAAACAAAACAACAACAACAACAACATAAACACCAAGATAAAAAACAAGCAGGCAAATAAATCCAATCCCAAGGTACAATGGTGATAATAAAAAGAATAAAAGGAGTAAATTATCCATAAAAAGGTCTTCACCTGGCGCCTAAAAGAATAGAGGGTAGGCGCCAGGTGGACCTCCTTAGGGAGTTGATTCCATAGATGGGGTGCCACAACTGAGAAGGCCCTTCCCCTAGTAGCCACCCTCCTAGCCTCTTCTGGAGGGGGCCCTCTGAGAAGGGCCTCCAAAGAAGATCTCAGGGTTGTAGGACCTTTTTCTGTCTAAACGTGCATAGGATTGTGCCCTAAATCAACTTATTTGGGAGACCTACAGAACAATCCTGTGTTCTTGGGGGAAGAGATCCACAACAGTCACTGCTGCATCGAGAGCCCTATTGGCTCTCAGTGGCCAGGGCTGGAGGAGGGGTGGGGTGGTTGAATCATTTGCTCCTGCTGGTTATTGTTTTTTTTTGGTGGGGGGTGTCTCCCAAACCCTACAAAATATCTACACCAGCTCAAGGCTTGCATAGATGAGGACCCTGTTCCAGGGGCCTGTCAGAGGAGCAAGGAGTCTTTGGATCCAGTATATCCAGGACTGCCCTCTGAGATTCCCCCAGAATCAGAATGCCACATTTTGGGGCCTACCACCAGCAGAAACATGGCCGGCAGTACTCCTATGCCCACAGAGCTTTCAGCAGGCATACTTGGGGACTCTGCTGGCATCAGGGCGCTTCTGCCCCATCCTGCTCATCCCTCAGCCATCTGCCAGTGGAATTAGAATTGCTCTGCTAGGGAGGAGAACAGAATGAGAAATAAGTATGTATTAGAGATCACAAACCCTGTACTCGCCCAGGTTTAAACAGTGTGTTTCAGAAGCTCAGCACAATGGAATTCAAAGCAAGCAAGTACCAGCTCAGCGTTACTGTTGAGCTACAATGACTCACTTGGTCTGACTAAATAGCACATGGTTGTCATTTATTTTTTTCACAATCTTCAGCATTTTTACAGTTAATATTATATGAAAAAACATGTGCCACATTGTTCATAGCTCCTTCAACCATTTTGTGATTTGCCCCATGAAATTTCATAGATTTCATAGATCACAGAGTTGGAAGGAGCCTACAAGGCTATTGAGTCCAACCCCCTGCTCAATGCAGGAAACTAGAGGAGGGGTCTCCCATCCAAGTAATAACCAGGTCTGACCCTGCTTAGCTTTCCACGCTCAGACAAGCTGAGCCATCTGGAGGATTTTATTGAATCATTTTAATACTGTCTTCTCATGTTTCTTCGCTCTGTTAGTTCAAGGACATTCGTTACCACATTCACTGGCAACCTAGTACAGAAGAGTCTCTGCTAACAGATTTCTCATTGCCCCTCGTGAACGTGTCACATGAAACTATAGCAGGCTAACCCTCCAAACTCAGAGGATTACAGGCATCCAATGGAGGACGGAAGGAGCATGGAGGCGAAGGTCGCCTCCCCCCTTCTCCCACTCCACAAAGCACTTAGACGGCCAACACAAGTAGGAGGATGCTATTGCGCTCATATCCTCCTTATGGGTTTCCTGTGGGCAGCTGGTTGACTACTGTGTGATCAGAATGCTGGACTAGATAGACCAGTGTTCTCCAACCTTGGGTCCCCAGATGTTTTTGGCCTATAACTCCCAGCATGCCCCAGCCAGCTAGGCCGGTTTGCTTGTGAGAAGGAGGGGCTGAGGCGCCTCTGGGATACATTGTATCCTGGCGGAGCCACACTCCTCCCCTCCCTGCCCCCTGTAACGCACCCCCCAATGCTGGCTCTGAAGTCGGTCTTGCGACTTCAGAGCCATAGCCGATGTGGGAAGAACCGCAGTGGCTGTGAGGACAGAGGGAGGGCGCTCTGAATTCGGAGTCCAAGCTGGGATTCTGAATTATCCTTTGGCCATCTAGACAGCATCTAGCATCCATAGGACTGAGCCCTTAATCTGCAGAACGTTTAACTTTTAATGCCCTAATTTTGGGGGGACCAGCTTATCCGAAAGACTGCCTTCTCTCATTTGTGTCTATCTGAACCGCAAGATCTTCTTTACCCAAGACCTCAAGATCTTCTGTTAAATAATTCATGTAGTCTGGGCCTCTCAGTTTTAAAATCTATTTCATTCTGGGATGCTCTGACTTTTGTTTTGTTATCATATTTTATGATGCTTTTGATTGTATGGTTGTGTGTTCTGTTTTGCATTCAAATTTTTACATTTGTTTACTCGAACAGAACTTCATTATGGGGAGGCATACAAATGGCATAAGCAAGTAAATTAAAAAAAATGCTCACTGTTTGATATGATACCAAGTTTTCGATGCCCACAATTCATTCCCCGAATCCAAAGTAAGTTGAACTCTTTACATATATAGGCCTGGTTTGCACATAACACTAACCCATAGCGTGACTGGGTTTGGACGATACGCTGCAGCTCGTTGTGGGTTATTTAATCAATGATGAGCCATGGCATCCACAGGCGCCAAGTTGAATATCCAAGTCCCGCTCAGGGGTTGTTGTGTCTTGTGAACCTGGTGAGTGTGGGTTATGTGAGGATTAAACAACCCTCGCGTAACCCTAAAACAAACCATGAGTTATGCGAGGGTTGCTTGTTGAATTCTGGGTTGTTGCGATGTGTGAACACAGCCATGCTAACAAGCCATGGTTTATTAACCACAAACAACCCAGAAGGATAAACCATGGTCTGTTGTTGGGTTGTGAACTTTGGGTTGTTTAACCATGGATTGTTGTTATGTGCGAACCCAGAACCATGGGTTGTTTTGCCTGGCTGTTATAAATACGTAGCTAGTACTGAAATTCCTCTTCCTGATGCTACAGGACATCACCTTTCCTTCAGAGGTCTTGACCACCACTTTAACTGCTGGTAATCATATGACCTTGCCTCAGGCTCCAGGCTTATCTTGAAAGTTCCTTTGTCCATTGTTTTCCTCTTTCAAACTCCACTGATTAACTGCATCTTGTTGTTCACTCACGGTTCCTCAATCAGTTTCGCATGTACATATAGCGGCTTTTCCCAATTCTTCAGTCTTTTCCTTCTGGTGAATCTGCACATTTCTTCTGGCAACTTTCCTTCATTCAAACCTCAGGAACCTTTTTACCCAAAAAGGGGGGCATTATATGATTTTACATAACAAGGCTACAGAGGTGGCAGGCAAGAGTGGCAGGCAAGGTGGCAGGCAAGAGAGCCAGTGTGGCGTAGTGGTTAGAGTGTTGCACTGGGACTCTGGAGATCCAGGTTCTAGTCCCCGCTTGGCCATGAAACTCACTGGGTGACTTTGGGCCAGTCACTGACTCTCAGCCTAACCTACCTCACAGGGTTGTTGTGAGGATAAAATGGAGAGGAGGAGGAAGATTATGTACGCCGCCTTGGGTTCCTTGCAGGATAAAAGGCGGGGTATAAATATAATAAATAAATAAATAATAAATAAGAGTGGTAAAGAGTGTTAAAACAACAACAACCAGTCACTCTATATGCCAGTGCTACACTGCCTGCCGCAAAGGCACTTGGAATACAGGAAGGAGTGGGCAAAAGAGGAGGGAAACAAGCTAGGGGTTGAGAAAACAAACCACAGTTTGTTTGATCGTCTGCCAGACAAACCCTCGGTAGGGCAAGAAACCCTGGGCTAAATAAACCATGGGTTAGCATTATGTGTGAACTCGGCCATAATGCTGTACAACTTTTGGAATATCCTGTCATGCTGGCTAGGCTGTTCAGTTTCTCTGGTCACACGCATCCCTTCTTTTTCTTTCTCCTTCAGAGGAAAAGCTACTGCCGTAGTAAGACTGACTTCAAATTAGCTCATCTGCACCTGCTCTCAGGCTCATTCCTTCAAGGCCTACTCCACTGAGGCTGAGTGGAAGGAATTATTTCCTACCCGGGGGGGGGGGGGGGAGACAGATCTAGGAGGAAAGAGTCAAGTAAGGTTGCCCAGTGGTTGCATCATGGCAGCAATAACAGCTGCTATAGCAACAATAACAGCAGTAGAGCTGAGAAGAATCCGGGAGGAATGGGAAAGGGGGTGTCACCCCAAGAAGAAGAGCAAAGTGCCTTTACCAGGTGGGGTGGTGGGAGGTGATCTCTAAACTGGGAAGGACTGGCTTTTTTGAGACCCCGAGGTGAAATCAGAACACAGCTGTAAAGGAAAAGACTATTCTTATTCCCAATGTATTTTGTGGTTCAGGGATACACACAAATTCTGACTGTGAGAGTAGAAATGACCGGCAGGATTTGTGGGCCAGGGATGCACTAGTGGGATCTGCTGAAAGCCACTTCAAGATGAAACCAGTTGAAAGAGTGGCTTCAGAGGCAAGTGTGGTGGGCTCACTGTTCAGGGCCAGCGCCAGCCTCCAGTGCGCCCTCAGCATAGTGCTGCTGATGGGCCTCCACCAAAGCCACCAAAGCCCACTGCCCAAGCCCGGTTGCAGCTGGCTGCCTGCCGCCACCCAGCTGCCGCTGCTGCTAAAGCCCCCTCCCCCCACCAAGCCCCCTCCCCTTTGAACCCCCTCATGCTGCCCACCTGTCAGCAAAGTCACCAAACCCCCCTCCCCTCTGGGTTTTGTTTTGTTTTTAACTTGGGGGGTGGCAGCAGCGGCAGCAGCTCCTGCTCATCTGGCTGGCCCCTGGCAAAGCACTGCAGCCCCCAGCCCCCCCCCACGCACAATTTTAAAAGCGTTTATTTTAAACTTATATTTTGAGTAGCAGTGATCTGAACCAATCAGATGCTGCGTTGAGGGAGACTTGGCCACTGAGGGCACAGGAGCGACATAAGGACCACCTTGTGCCCTCATTGGCCATGTCCCCCCTACCCAAAGGAAGTGTGTGATTGGTTCAGATCGCTGCTACTCAAAATGTGTTTTTTTTAAAGGTCTTTTAAGGTCTTTTAAAATGGGGTGCCACGAGGCCTGCAGGCTTGGCCATGGTGGGCGAGGACAAGGAGGAGGGTGGCAAGGAGGGCACAGGCGGTGGCAGTGGCACAAGCGGGTGGGCCCTTTTAAGCTCCTAGGCCATCAGCAGCTGCCTGCTCATGCCGGCCACTGACACCGGGCCTGTCACCATCTCATGCTTCCAAGAGCACACAATGGATGACTGATAAACAACAAAAACAGGTTCTAGAGTTCTTTTGGCTAATTTGATAAATGTGTGTTCATTGGCAAACTTTGTATGCTTTTGTGTATGCAAAAAAAGCAACCAGCACTGGGGAGACATCAGTTTTTATACACTTTCTGCCAAGCTAATAGGCCCAGTTGCCCATTTGCTATAGCTCTCTCACTTCCTAGACCGTTGCCAGCATTGTTGTGTTTTCACTTAGCAACCAGTCTTTGAGGTGAGGTGGTCATAATCAAGGCTTTGAAATATTGCTCAGCTGGAGAATAGAAGAACAGCAGGAAATGATTTCTCATCAAGAGAAGGAAAGAAAACAATGCATAAAATGACTGTACTGTTGTTGGTAACTCTTTGTGTTTCTATTTTTTGATTTGAGTTTTCGGAGTGTGTTCTTGAAAAAGGTAAGGAAAAACTGTTTGACAAGCCACAGTGGGTTGTTGTGTCATGAGACCCCAGACCACTTCCCTCAGGGTGGCTTGTTCATGTGTAACAAGCCACCCCAACGACCCATGGCTTGTTCTAGTGGTTGTTGGACACACGATGGGTTGTCATGTCATCCAATCCAAACCTGGGCAACCAACCCTATCATAGGTTGCGGGAAGTGGGTAGCGAGCAGCTCGGACAGAGCAGCAAAAACCCCTTGCCACTTTAGCCCGGGCCAACGCCAGCTGCCCCACTGATGCCCAAGTGGCATGGTGGACCGACCGTCACTGGCTCAATGCCCCCCACCATGATCACAAGCCCTTTTGCGCTTGCCACGTCATTTCCCCCCTTCCCCCCACTTTTTTTTTTTTTTTTAGATCGTGGTTTCTGATCTCTGATTTGACAGCTAGTGACAGATCCTTCAAAGTGCCCAAGTGCTGGGGGGGGGGGGGGATCTTGTCAGGTCCCCCCCAAAACATGCGAATCTCACCATGAAGGAGGTGATCTACTGGCCACCCCCATTTGCAAGCAAAGATCGCTCACGGCTTTGGTTTCTCTTCACTGCTCGCCTTTTAACAGCTGTCAAAAGAAAGCAAAGTGAAAAAGAAAGCTCTTTGCAGCCTCTCTGGGTCAATGCCCATGGTGGGCGCCTGCTGCACTTGGCAGCAGACACCCGCCCCGCCCCTGCCCCCCGAACATTGCCCAGGCAAGGCTTGCCATTTTGAACCCATTTTAGGTGTGTACCTGCACATTTGTGCAAATCCGACTAAAAAGAGATAATAAACAGTACCCTAAAAATTGCACAAATTCCTTGCACTAAAAATCTTTTTTAAAAGGGTGATGAACCAGTTACAGCCCCTCTAATGTGCCACTTGGGCACTTTGAAGGGGCTGTTAGTAGCTCTCAACTCAGAGATTGCGAAAACCAAAGTAAAAGAGGTGGGGGGGGGAGCTGCGGAAGCAACAAAAGGGCTCACAATCATGTGGGAAGGGCAGACAAGATGGGTCCTACCACGGAGTCCCTTGAGGGGGAAGGGGGGGGACAACCCACAGTGAGCCCAATTGTCTGTCAGGTACACCATGGGCTGTTTCACAAACAATCCACCCTGCATAGCTCATTTGCAGGGTAGGTTGTCATGGCATGCGAACTCTCCCATTGACTTGAAAAATTAGAGCTTCTATTACACTGTGGGTGAGTTCACATGTCATGATAAGCCAGCCTGAAAATAAGCTACCATGGGTTGGTTGTTCGCTCGCTAACCCAAGTTACTGCTGACAGATGATCAGGTGCCCTGCGGCTTGCCATGGCTTGTTTCTCCCTTAGTCCTGCACCTTAGTCCTGTATCCCATGGGCTTTTGTGGCACAGCCTACTCTGCTAATGAATGCATTCTTTTTTTTTCACATTTGGGGAGATTTGCGCAAATGTAACTTTTTTTTAACTTTTGGGGAGATTTATGCAAATCCGCTACAGTGCAGTAACGACTTTATCACACCAGTAGTTAGCTGCAATAAAGTGGAGTCGTTATTGCACTTTAGTGGATTCGCGTAAATCTCCCAATTTTTTTAAAAAACCCAGTAAAGTTAAATTTGCGCAAATCTCCCCAAACGTGAAACAAAAAATGTTAAATATGTGTAAATCTCCCTGAAGGTGGAAAAAAAGAGAGGTGTCCCTGTCTATGGAGGTGATGAAGAGAAGTATAATTGACTAGTGATGTTACAAGGTGTAGAGAGGGGATACTGTTAGTGAAATCGCAAGGTGAAGCTGGCAGCGTTTTTCACCACTCTTGCCAGGTAGCTCTCTCGCCATTAAACAACCCATGCTCAAGTGACTCTGCCAGGTATGGACATCACGACAAGTCACCCCGAGAACAAGCCACCCAAAACATCCCTGCTAGAAGCCATGGTTTCTCAGGGTAGCTTGTTTGTGAAAAAAACAACCCACAACCCTGCAACCACCCATGGTGTCAATCCACGGTGGCTTAGTGTGACATGTGAACCAGGTCACTATGTTAAGGACATCCAAAATATATCTTCAAGTAAAATGACTAAGGACACAATCCTTTACTGAAGATCTGCTGGCAGAACACCAGATACACTGCAGAATGCCCCAGATACGCCAACCAAGATGTATTGGCCAAACAACTAAAATGGGGCTGAGTCATGGATATGATAAAATGGGGGGTGGGGGCAGGAGTCGAAGGGAAGCACAGTGGAGACACCCACTTACCACATATCCTATATTCAAATCTGTGACCACATCTCCATTAATGGAGCAACTAGACCTGGTGCAAGAGATTCTCCTCCCATGGGAGAAATTTACAAATAGCCACCCCCACATCAATGAAAGCCCCAGCCAGGTCTCCGTGACAGAGCTTAGGATATGGTGTGTGTGTAGCTCAGCACTCAATCACAGAATACCACCACCAGTATATAAACCCCACATAAGGAGGTCATATCTCAGAGGATAGGGAATGCAGCATGGGGCTATATCTCAACTAGCATGGCTAGCTGGGGAATGCTGGGAGTTGTAGGACTTCTTCCTGTCTAAACGTGCATAGGATTGTGTCCTAAAGGTTGCAGGTAAAATGTCAGAGATGATATCCCAGCTGTAGTCTTTGTAAAGCAAAAGGAAAAACAGAATATGACTTACCAGTAATTACGGTGTTCTGATATCGCAGAGTGTTCTGCTAACACTGCACTGATGGTGTCACCACCAATTTTATGTATGGATTTTAAAGTAAACAAACCACCACAACAATACAGAATGTTCCAAAGGTTGTTAAAAAATCCCTTTTCGTTTTTGTCGCTGTGATTCCCTCCCCCCCCCCAAAAAAAAACCATGGATGTAGCACAGCATGAAAGGCCTGCTGAATGTAAATTGCCAAGTTATTTGGCTTGAAGGAGAAATACAGCACAATGGCTGGTGACCTTTTCCATACACATTACACACTAGGCAGTAATGATAAGCAGTAAAGATCATTGCTAAAACAACCCTGGAGCTTTCTTTTCTTTTGCACACAATTATTACCCAAAGCCAGATAAAAGTTTAGAAAGAAAAATACAGATTGTGTACATTCCTGGAACATCAAACTGCTACCAAGTTTGAATAGCAAGCATAACCACAATTGTACAAAATGCTCCAGAGGGCTGATCTGTGATATTTTTTAATCCATTGACTTCAATGCGGAAACTAGCCATCCATGGTGATCAAAGTCACATTAATCTAGTCATCAACTCATGACTCATACATATATTTTGTCCCCCCCCCCCAATATTATCAATCACTGTGTTTTGGGGGGGGGAATAACATCAGCACGCAGTGGCAAAAAGCAATAATTATTTAAAAGAACTGGCTTTGTGTTTGCAAACAGGCAGAGATTTGCCTTCTTCCAAGTGCCACAGCTGAACTCAAAGATATTCAGTCTTTTGGCCATATCCCCCCCCCCGCCCCATTCCAACCCCTGCTCAGGATATTGAAAGGAAGCATCTAGCAGGGCATACTCAGTGAATGGAGGCTGGTTTCAAAACTAATCCCTCATTTAATGCCCCAGTGACTGCAGATATCATAGGATCATAGAGTTGGAAGGGGCCTACGAGGCCATCGAGGCCAACCCCCTGCTCAATGCAGGAAACTAGAGGAGGGGTCTCCCATCCAAGTAGCAACCAGGCCTGACCCTGCTTAGCTTTCCACACTCAGACAAGCTGAGCCAGCGTGAGCCACAGGCCTGTATCATAGCCTGAAGTGGCTATTATATTGTCACTAGCAAAATGCCTGTCTTGAGGATGGGCAGGGTACGTGACGAAGGAAGGCACTGGCACATATATTGTAAGGAGGGATACACTGGACTGCAATGCACTCTCTGTGCATAAAGAGGCATTGCACGCACCTTCCCTAAGGAGACCCTAGTGGTGGAGGCCAGGCCACTCAATGTAAGGCATGGCAGGCAGAATTTGGTAGACCACATGACATGTTGTTCCCAAGTACAGCACTTTTTTCCATAGGAGAATTTAGAGGGTACGGCCACTACCTAAACATAAAAGGTGAATCCAGAGATACTGTCCCTTGTTCCTGGTGACCCCAGTTTCTGTGGCAGGTTTTGCCTGACCACTCCACCCCCACCCCCATGTCCAAAATAGTCCACTTATAGAGCCCACTATATTTGCATATAGTCCATCCTGGTTACAATTTCTTGGTCATACTAAAGTGTGACTGAATGTTAGAAGAGAATAGCAAACGCCCAGTTAGGACGCAGGAGAAAGAGTTCATTAAGATGAGGGAAGTGAAGGGGAGAGCATAGCAGAATATGACTGGCATGTCAGCATGTGGGTATGAAGGAGACCTCATCAGGATGTGGCAAGGAAGCAACACACATCCATGCTAGACAGACAGTAGGAGTTCCTGGCAGAACTAGTATACAATAATACCTTGGATTGCAAGTAACTTGGTTTGAGAGCATTTTGCAAGACAAGCAAATTTTTAAATATTTATTTTAAAAAATTTGACTTGATATACAAGCGACGTCTTGCAATACAAGTACTGTAGTACGGCTTAAATTAAAAATCTCTGTACAAATTTTTTTGGGGGGATTTCGTTTTGATATAAGAGTGTTTTGGATTACAAGCACGTTTCCGGAACGAATTATGCTCTCAATCCAAGGCATGACTGTACATGGTGTGTGGTAGTGTGTGGAACTTCAGAGCTCCTATCAGGCTGCCTTTACTTCTAGTGTGAAGTGGGAGGAGGGGGATGCCTCTTATTTGGTGGACTGTACACGAGTTTTATAATATCAGGCAGATGCCCCACAAATGTTTTCTGGGACATCTTGCAAGGCTGGCTGGCACTGAGAGCATTTGTCTTGTTATGCCCCCCCCCCCCCCAATGTAATGCACCAAGATATCCAGGAGCTGTCTGGTCCATTTTGTTGATGTGATGTTCTCTGATCCTAAACACATCACTTGGATGTAAATCCCATTCATGCCATTGTGTGCTTGTGTTTGGGAATGTTGTAGAGTGTGCTGATCATAAGACTAACATCTTATGAGTCTTTTTTGTTTATGAGTGTGTGTGTGTGTGTGTGTGTGTGTGTGTGTGAGAGAGAGAGAGAGAGAGAGAGAGAGAGAGAGAGAGAGAGAGAGAGAGAGAGCACCACCCTATCTAATAGAATTAGAGGGGTTCTGCTTACTTAAAGGGGAAAAAGAGTTAGAAATAAATACACCCATTTGGCTTTAATTAGTCTGGGTGACTCAGTCCTTCAGTGGCAAACATTCATGCTTTCTTGTTCCATCTACAAGACGTGAGCAGCGCAATTTGACTGCGGCTATGCAGCTGCCCTGGTCTGGAGTTCATTTCAACATAGAATAGGGAAACAATTTTAAAGCAACAATCAAAAGGAGCCTTTTACAAACACTGATGTTCAGTGAGTTGATATGCTGCGATTGTCAAAGAGGCCCTGACAAATAGAAACGCATAACAAATCATGGAACGTGTATATCAGTTCCTTCCTCTAAAAAGATTAGTATATTAGTTTATTACTGGGTTTAAATAAAAACACACAGTACAGTTAGAACATATGAATTTAGCAGGAAACTTAATATCAGTTGCAAAAGTTCTCATAGTGACGAAGTGGCATTCAGCCATTGTGCCATCAGAAAAGGAATGGCGGATTTAGGCATGGCATACAGCCACAATGTCCAAGGTTACAGAACTGGCATGCCTAAGAGAAGCAGACAAAAAAAGAGAACACGTTGAGGGTTCCTCACCATTTTATTGAATACCGGTATATGAGTAAGACATTTAATATTGATATAAATAATGTGGTATAAATGTGGAGTTTTAAATGCCTTCTGAAAACATACCAATTTACACAAGCATTCCCAGGCTTGTAATGAATTAGGATGCTGCTCTATTTTACTTTTTATTTTATTCTATTGTTGTTGTAAGTTGTAACTGTTTATTTGTTACATTGTATTCTATAGGTATTTTAACTGTGGCTCTTTATAGTACTTTGTATGTAAACAGTTTGGAGATTTTATTATATAAAGCAGCATATAAATATTACAAATAAATAAAATAATTATAAAATAATAAAAAAATAATGCTTTTGCACTGTTGGCAAAATTATTAGTATATATATGGGATTTTGGAACAAAAGTGTGCTGCCTTAGTATGGTTAGTGTTTGTATTTTTTGTAATGATGCCTAGTTTGTAGATGTGTATATATGCACAATATGAAGTAGGTCAGTTTTGTACATTTTGTACATTTATTAATAAATCAATACTTTAAAATTAACTAACAATATCTCTCTGAGCTGATGTTTTAATGATTCAGCTAAGACTGAGGTGTGAACTCCTTGGTTCAAGTGTATGTGAACTGGTAAGCATTTCATTTCATGTCATTCAGTCTTTTGTCTGCACATTTATGACTCATTGGTTTTGCATTTCCTTTATTTCTGTCGTGCACATCTCTCCCCCCCCCCCCACCTCTCTCTCCCACCCTCCCTTCCTGTCTTCTGTCAGGGTGGAGTGAGAAGAGAAACAAAGACTCAGTTGATACATTATGTATTGTGTTCACAGATAATCTTTTGCCTAGCTTTTGGTGCTGGTGGCTGAGTTTTAATTTTCAGTAAATATTAATGATATGTGAAAGCTCCAGCTATGTTAGATCACAGCAGAACAAACAAGATATAATTATTTTACAGCTGTACAAGTTGTCAAATTCCTGAAACTTGTTTACATACCAAGAACAGGCTTGTCAACTAACCACACTATTTCTCTTGACAGATGTACATAGTTTTCAAAGACCATTCTGTTCATACTGGTGGAATCATGAGTGAATGTGATCAGAAGGCCAAACGAAGCTGAAACTTTCATAGGTTATATACTTCTCATTAAACAATTGGGTTGAGTCAATGCTAAGACAGCTAAAGCATCCGTGCCACTCAGCAAAAGTGCTGAAGGCAGGCAGATGTCGTTATTGTTTTAAACGGTTGATACTGATTATTTTATTTGAAATAACTATGGGTTCCCTGGTAAGGGAGTAGGATTCCCATGCAGAGGGTAGGATGAGAATGTTCATGATGCACCAGGTCCATAGTAATGTATGATATGATGACACTTTGGGTCAACCAGTGACCCATGTGCATGGGCTATTTCTATCAAGAGCACGAATATGGTGGGACTTGGGCCGCTCAGTGACTCGCACATAACCCATGAGTTGGCAGGGTCACACGAAAGCGAGCAAGCATGCTGATGCCCACCTGCTTGCCACTTCTGCTTTACATCCATTTTCTAAAACAACCCAGGGTTGCTAGTTGTGCCATCCAAACACAGCACTCTGCGTTGTTGAGGATTAAACAACCCAGAGTTTTAATCCAACAACAAACCATGGGTTTAAACTCTGGGTTGTTTAATCCTCAGCAACCCAGAGTGCTGGGTTTGGATGTCACGACTAACAACCCAGAAACGGGGCATTCTTAGGTTGTTTCGGAATGCAGATGTAAAGTGGAAGTGGTGAGTGTGCAGAAGGCTGCACACTTGCTTGCGCTGGGTTCCAACAACCCATGGTTTAAACAAACCATGGGTGGTCATTATTTTATTTATTTCATTTATTTATTGAATTTATACCCCACCTTTTTTCCTGCAAGGAACCCATTATGTGAGAACTGGGCCAATACTTAGGGTAGCCAGTTATGAATTGCCAAGAAAGAGGAAATGCATCACCAAAAAAGAAGACAAAAGATGATAAAATTTGCATAAACTAATTTATATGTATAGTTGCAAAATTAGAAATGGTGATTATTGTTTAATTTATTTATTTATTTGTTATATTTATACCCCGCCTTTTTTCCTGCAAGGAACCCAAGGCGGCTTACATAATCCTCCTCCTCCTCTCCATTGTATCCTCACAACAACCCTGTGAGGTAGGTTAGGCTGAGAGACAGTGACTGGCCCAAAGTCACCCAGTGAGTTTCATTGCTGAGTGGGGACTAGAACCCGGATCTCCCGGGTCCCAGTCCAACACTCTCACCACTACGCCACACTGGCTCTAAGTAGAAGAGCCAGTGTGGTGTAGCATAGAAGATTTCTACTTGTATTTAAGTAGAAATACAATCCATCTCACCATAGTGAGGAAGACTGTGACCACAGTGACCAGGGTCTTTTCTACGTTAGGCTTTTAACCTGCCACTTTACCGAAGCTGCTTCTTCTGGATTCCTTGCGTGATTAAGATTGGCTCCTTTACACATTTGCCCCACGGGTGGTGATGGTTCTCTGCCTTTCTATATGTTCTGTTTACACAGCCAGAAGGTGGCGCTGCTGTATAGCAGGATTGCCAAAATACAGGACCAACCTGTAGCATTTTTATAGTGTACTATGTCTTTAATAGCTCATTATCCACGTGTGTGTGTTTTTAAAGCCAGGGAAATGCTCAGAAAGCATGGGAGAGGCCCAGGAGGAGGAGGATGTCATGTAAAGCATGCGCAGACTACTGTAGGTGAGGACTCACAAGAGCACAGTAAGTGCCTCGTGTAGAGAAGCCCCAGCCAGGTGTCCTGCTTGTGCCTGCTTGTTCAGCCTGCAGTCCAGGTGCTAACTGTGTGTCTTCTTATGGTTCTTTATCTTTAAAGTGGAATTGGACTGAACAGCCCTTCAAATAGAGGACTGTCCTCTGTAAAAGAGGACACACAGCCACCCTTTATTTATTTCTTTCGTGAACTAGGCCTGGAGGATGTGAAGACAGTGGAAGCAACTGGAAGTGGGAAGCAGCTAGAAGTGACGGGGAAGCTGGACAAGCTGGAGCCAAAGTGAGGCAGATACTGCTCTGTTGTGACCGATAGCGGTGACACCGGTGGAAACGTAAAACATAACAATGATCAGGAAAACTGGCCCTCAGTTATGCTAAGATTGATGCACATACATGGAATTAAAAACACATACCATACAACTTCTTTAGTGGGGGGGGGGGCACATCAGAAATATACTGTGAGCCAAAGGGCCAGAACTAACTTACAAGAGTCACAGGCAAATAAATGTATAAAACCCACAAATGTGTATGTGTGTGTGTGTGTGGGGGGGAACAGTGGACATGTTGCACTTACTGTACAATATTCTTATTCTGAACTTATTTAAAGCTACTCACAATATGTGTGAGTCCCTGAATAATCTTGGTACAGGCCCAATCCACTGTGCTCCTTTAGCCATGCCCTGGGGAATATTTGAATTTTTAAAACAAATGGAACAGCCGCCGCCAGTATGTTGAATCACAAAATGCTTCTAAAATAATTCCCCCAAGTTTTAAAAGCAGCTCACTATGCTAGTGGATTATATAGATTTAGGTCCCATCACAATGTGCAGGAAAGTCTCATGGTACAGCTTTCCAGGATTGTACCACTCTAGGCCACAGCTGGGAGGATTTTATAGTTGTATGCTCCCCTATTTAAATCAAATCACTGCATGTGGGAAAGTAGCCTGGCAGTGAGAAGGTTAGAACCTGTCTTTCTACCTTTATAAAGCCTTGTGCAGCAGATAAGGGGATAGGATTCTTAGTGTATCATCAAATGTTATTTTTAGTTATTTTCACAGAACACATGGCAATATTACATTCATCATCATCATCATCATCATCATCATCATCATCATCATCATCATCTTTTCTGCCCACCAGGGCCCTCAAAGCAATATACCAATTACATAAAATCCAATAAAATCAAGAATAAAAACAAAACAAAAACAAGGCCATCACTTTCTTTTGCCATTGAACTCCCCTGCCGGTGAAAATCCTTAAGCCATCAACTTTTCAAACTCCATTAACTCTCATCAGTAAATACAAAGAAAGAACGCCTAACTTCCATAAAGTTGTTCATGGATTTCACACCTCGTACATTTATTTTATCAACTGGCATTTAAGAAATCAGTGGCATTTTAGGAAGATGCCCATTTCTTTCAAGAAGGTCTAAAAATGAAACCTTACTTTTTCACATTTGTCAGTAAGATCAGTGAAATGCCACATATCCATTGGCTCAAATTATCTTTTCAAGACAGATACTTTCTCATAGTAAGTTTTAATCTATTTTTCCCCATTTCTATCTTCATAAAGTGTATATTTAGTCACTGTTGTATGGGTATGTTGGTGGGTGGGAGGGAACAAGACTAGTGAATGGCAGGGATTTACCATAAATAAAGTAGCAGCCAAATAGATGGTATTTTAATTGGAAGTCTTTCATTCACTATTTCATACAGTTTGTAAGATATGTTGTGTGTGTGTGTGTGTGTGTGTGTGTGTGTGTGCAAAAATTCTGACAAATCAAGCTTCTCATCTCATTGTTTGTGGCCTTGTGGAAATCCTCAGGATATTTGCAAGTTCACAGGAGCCAAACCAAAATGATCAGGTGTTGTGTGGCTAGATGTTGCCCGTTTCAATAGTTGAAAGAAGTTGAATGAAGTACAAACAATTTGTTTATTATTCTCTGCTTCCCCCTTCTGGAAACTGGTAGTGTCTGACTGTCATCTGCACTACTGACAAGTTGTCTGTAGCCCTGCTGTCTCTTGCTCTTCTTCCTGCAAGTTTTGACAGTGGTCATTGATTTGGTCTAAAAAAACCCCAATCCTTTCTGGAACCCACCTATCATCTTATATGGATATCTAATGTTGATACTGCCAATGCAGAATGTAGCTACTGCACATACCTTACTTGCTCTATTTAGGCTGATATTGAAAAGCTATAAGCATTACTGGTGAATTTTTGAGTCTATGGCCCAGTTCGCATGATCAGCAGGTGGTTAAGAAGCCATGGTAGCTTGATAACTACGCTGTGTGTGCCGGTTACATGCCAGGCATGCCAGGGGGGACTAGTTGCATAATTACATTCGGCAGTGCAGCTTGTTGTGTCATGTGAACCTAGCTAGGGTGGCTTGTTTCCATGGGTGACAAGCCACCCAGCACCCTACAACAGCCCATCATTTCTGGGTGGCTTTGTTACCCACAGCAACAATTCACCCTGGCCAGGTTCGCTTGACACGACAAGATGCACTGCTGAGGGGAATTAAGGAAATCCCCCCAACATGTGACTGGCATGTACAGCATAGCTAACAAGCCACTGCGGCTTGTCACCCAGCGGTGCCAGGTTGGTGATCCAAGCCTCTGCCATGGCTTCTCATGTTGCCCAAACCTGGTGAGGGTGGCTTGTTGGGGTGGTTAAGGAACCACCCCAGAACCTAACAACAGGCCATGGGTTCTGGGTGGTTTCTTAAGCACCCCAACAAGCCACCCTCACCAGGTTTGGATGACACGAGAAGCTTCACCCAGTGAGGGTAATTATGCAAATCAGCTGGCACACGACTGGCACACGACAGGTGGTTAACAAGCCACCATGGCTTGTGAACCACCCTGTGATCGTGTGAACCGGGCCTATGAGCCCCAGCATTGATCCTCTTGCCCCCATGCTACCAGAAAACAAGCAAGGAGATGTCTGAAAGAACTTCTGGTGTCTTTCAAATGCACCAAGCGGCATGTATTCTCTGATCTGCCCAGAGTTGGACTACAGAAGCTTTTTCTATGTGCAAGCCCAACACTATGACACTGGCTGTTTAGTATATTTATTACAGTGGCTCATGGAATATGACTGTAAGTTGGTCCTAGAAATGAACTAAACCTAGTTTGATGGTCATGGCCCTCCACCTGATACAAGCCAACCTGTGTTCTATCACAGATCTCGATATCTCTGGGACAGGGGATCAAATAAAGCCACAGAAAAGACACCTGAAAACAAAATGACAGCTGCATAAATTGGTATTGTTCCCAATTGAGAAACTAGGAAACAATACCATTCTGTGTGGCTGTTTTTCCCCTCCTGGTGCTGAATCCTCCTCCCCCCAGCCCCACCCATGGCTTACCTCCTTGCAGCCTGTCCTCCGGGCATTTTTCTTAGCCACACTCCAATACCAGAGGTGAGCCTGTGGAGAGGAAGGGTTCAGCACCGCTCACCCAAATCACAGGCCCAGCCCTGCCATTAGGCAGAGTGAGGCAGCCATCTTAGGCAGCTGATTTTTTGGGTGTCATGAAACCGCAGCAAATTGTTACTTTTTAATTCATTATTATAATACCTTTAGTCCCAGAAAGAGGGTTTTGTGGCAAATAATTTGGCTAGCCTTTGGTACTATGCACCTTGACTTGCCGGGGGTGTTGGCTATTTGCTGTTTTGCCAGGGCCGGTGCTACCATTAGGCCAACTAGGCAGCTGCCTAGGGCGCAGAGCTGAAGGGGGCGCCAGAAACACCTTGGAAAAAAAATACAGCACTCTCAAGTGGGAAGGGGTGTGTGTGCTAAATATCTGATCTTGCCTAGGGCACCAAACTGCCTTGCACTGGTCCTGCCCACAAGCCCCTTTTGCTGTTAAAATCAGGACATGTCCCCCATGTCATATGTGACTGGGGCAGACCTGCATTTAAAGAGAGGGTCTGCAGCCATCACATCGTGTTTCAGCCACAGGGAAAGGAAGATGGCATCTCTTAGTATTAACAAGAACAGATATATATATATATATATATATATATCTTCCTGTCATCTTAAATAATTGCACCAACATGAAGAAAAATGATGTTACCTCTTGTCATATTAGAGAATGAGCTCTTACATAATCCAAATTAAAATGTCACCACGAGAAAGTGTACTACAAGCAGGAACAGTGAACTATTTTCTAAAATGTAATTTCAAAATTGAGCTTTAGAGTGCAGACCTAACTCCTGAATGTTGATGGGGGGTGGGTGTTAGGATAGCGCATTGTGCCCCTCCACTAGCTGCCGTTGGCAGAGAGAATGCTGCTGGGGGGGGGATTTTCGCAGTGACCAAGACCAATTTCCCCAGACAGGCTCAATCTGAGCCCATCACCTATGATAGCTTTGTAACTGCTGTAGCTAATCCCTTCCCCACCATTACTGTTAATGGAAGGGGAACTGGAAATACACAGGTCTCACAGATGGAAAAGCCTGGCAAAACTGCCCCCCCACCCCACAACACACACACACATGCACGCACACTCACACTTTCTGTTCTGGCTAGCACAAGTCGATAGGGTTAGGGATGAGGTGGTAGATCCACCACTCTGTTTCTCCTTGGCTCCACTTAGAATTGCTCTGTGAGCAAGGAAAGGGGGAAAAATGAAGTAAAGTAAACAAAACTAATATCAACAAGAAGGAATGGGTTAGGAAGAGGGACAGGAAGACACATATTTGCTCTACTAACTATGCAGAAGGATGATAATGTAAAACACAAAAAAAGTTTACTGCATGTAAAGGAAGTCTATCAGTATTTATTATGTGGGCAGACCAGGACCAACCTCTGGCCATTTGTAACATGCTATTCATGGGTTGCAGCTCTGCTAGATACTTGATCACCACCCCACCACCCCACTGGCTACAACCACATTGCTGCAAGTGTTGCAGTATCTGGGTCTTTGGATTGTGATGCCTGTGTCTAAACATGAAAATTGCCTTTTAAAAGAAATTATTACATGGCCATTGTGTCCATGCTAATTAACTTCAGTCAGACATCACATCCTTCCTTTAGTTGTCATGCTGCAATTGTATTTGCAGTTCTAACTCTATTTAAGGGTCTTATATTATCATTAACATAATTTAATTTGTGTGCGTGAAAAGACCTTAGTTTTAACCGTTAACTTATCAAGCCGACTCACGTACCACATCCTGAAACCAGTATTCGTATTTTGTGAAGATGTACGTTTCACCCTTAGATTAGTTCTGATTTTAAAATCTCAGTCTTCTTAATATTTTCCAGTATTTCAGCCTAAGTAAAACCACACTACATTTACATTCAGTGTAGAATATGTAATATGATTTTAAACTAAATGGTTCTGACACTGAAATCCATCCCTAGAAATATTTTGGTTCCGGTCTGCTAACAGACATCAGAAAATCTATCAAAATAATGGCCATATTTCACACTAGGCTTAATTAACACATGGTATAATGGAATACATACATCATAGCTATCACACTTCAGAAATAATTAGCTATTTCTAGTTGTGTGCTTGACCCTGTGTTCATTGTAGTAAATACCAAATTTGTCACCTCGAGACCTATTTTGCAACTGTATTCTCACTAAATTTGAGAATCATTTCACAAATAGCACATTAAAAGTGTGAAATCAGTATTAAGGGACATTTTTACTTTGGATGTTATGGTGACACAGTACAGTAATTGCAAAATGGGAAGTGCATGAAGTCTTCATGAGAGGATAGTTAATTTAATTAACAGAGCTAGTTATTTAAGCAGAAGGAGGAGGTGGAGGAAGAGGAGAAGAAGAGGAGAAAAGGAAGAAAGAAAGAAAGAAAGAAAGAAAAGCTCCCGGAACAAATTAAAAGGCTAAAGCAAGCCCATGAAAAACAGGATCTAGATTAGCATTATAACTCAAGACATAGATCTGAAAGTGGTATGGCATTTGTAAATCAACATTGGAAAAAGGAAACAAAGCAAATAAACTTCTCTTGAGGAAACCTAGAGTAATGGAGAAGAAATTTTGATACAAGCAATGATGACAGAAAAAGGTGATGTGGTAAAAACCACTTGCCATATAACAAAACCATTTTTGTCATTCTGCGAAAGGCTCTTTGCTATTTCCACAAAACAATGATATTCAAATTTTATTTTTAGAGATTTCAGAATGTTATGCAGTGAATTGTGAAACTGAATGCTCCTTCCTTGTCTGTGGAAAGCTGAATTTCTTCAATTCCCTGATGTGTTTGTCTTCTAGGTTTTCTTTTCTTAAACCCGAGGGAGGGGGCATTCACAAATACAAAGCTTCCCTTGCAGTCTGCAGTGGTTCATTCCCAGGAGGGGTGGAACACCACCTGGTCTCAGGGATGGGGACTCGGACTCGAGGACTCGACTCGTGAGTCGGACTGAGTCCCCCCTCAGACTCGACTCGGACTCGAGTCCCAATATTTTTAATGGGACTCGAGACTCGACTCGGGACTCGAGACCAAGGACTCGTCAACATCCCTGGGCTGTTGACGAGTCTTCTGACTGTGCCAGAAGGAGCGCGATCACCGGTGAAGAGCGCGTGGAAGCGAGGCGCGCTGCTGCTCGGCCACTATGGACAGCTACCAGGAGCGCAGCCCCAACGATGTGTTGAGATTTATTTTGATTGATGTGTTGTTGTGGGGGGTTTGGGTTAGGGTCAGACATTTTGGGTTTGGCTGCCTCTGCCTGCCTGTTTGGGGTTCCCTGCCTCCTCTGCCTGCCTGGTTATTTTGGGTTTGTCTGCCTGGTCTGTTCTTGCCAAAATCAGTTGCAGAGTTTTGAAATAAAAAGGCACACTTGTGCTTAGAATTTATTTAAGCCACACATCTGAAGTAGCCTTATTTTGTTGGGGGGAAACCCCATTGATTTTAATAGGGACTCGTGGAGTCAGTTTTGGGAGTGACTCAGGACTCGTGACTCGTGAGTCACCATTTTGGACCAAGGACTCGGACTCGAGACTCGGGTCCAAAGACTCGTGACTCGACTCGTGACTCAAGACCAAGGACTCTCCAACATCCCTGCCTGGTCTGGGAAACATCCGATTCTGATTGGCTGGGGTTTTAGCTAGGTGGGAAAGGGTTGGGAAATTACAATTTATTTATTATTTTTACACTTATATCCCATCTTTTTTCCTGCAAGGAACCCAAGGCGGCTTACATAATCCTCCTCCTCCACTCCTCCATTTTATCCTCACAAAACCCTGTGAGGTAGGTTAGGCTGCGAGTCAGTGACTGGCCCAAAGTCACCCAGTGCGCTTCATGGCTGAGCGGGGACTAGAACCCGGACCTCCGGAGTCCTAGCCCAGCGTTCTAAGCGCTACGCCACACTGGTCAGTTGGTGGAGGGTGGGAGAGTCTGTTGGTTCATGTGTGGTGTCGTGTGATAGAAGGACTAGAGAAAAGCTGAAGAGAAAGTGAATTGCTGAAGCCTGAATATTAAGCTGTTCCTTCTCTGAGTGATAGCCATGCATTGCTGGTGAAGATCAGGCACAGGGAGCAAGTGGCTGTGTTATGCCAGGAGGCTGCCCTAAGATCTTGCCAGAAGAAGGTGACACAAGCAGGCAGTAAAAACAAAGAAAAACAGATAAGCTGTCCAAGCAGCCAGAGGTAGAACAGGAAGAACTTTAGTATCCGAGGAATACTATACCCAAGAGCTGGACCTGGATGTGGGTGAATTTGGCTGGGGTGGAGGTTTAGGGAATTTGGCCTGAGGTAAAATAGTAATTTAGAAGCTTGTATTAGCAACAGTGGGTGTGTTCGCACGACACAGCTACCCACACTGTTGCACAAGCCACACAGTGTGGGTTGTTTGCCCTAGGGCCCACGATGTGCTTGCTTCAGGCCAGCAGCGGGGAGCAGGAGGTTGCTTCAGCCAGCTATGGCTGACAGCTAGTCGCTTGGCAAGAGCAACAAGGGGATTTTGCCACTCTTGTCCAGTGGCTCACTTCTAGTTGGTCTTGACCTACGATGGATCATGTCGTCCATGTTTGGACAACATGACAACCCATGGGGGTCAAACAGACCCAGCTACCCAGACCCATGGGTTGTCAGGGTGGTTTATAAGCAAAAAATAAGCCACTCTAACCAACCTGTCCCAGGTTCACAAAACACTACAATTGTTTTTAATTGTTTTTGTATGTAAATAGTTTTTATATTATGCTTTATATTGTTTTTTAAAGGTTTTAATCTTTTTGTAAACTGCCCAGAGAACTTTTGCTATTGGGCAGTGTAGAAATATAATAAATAATCATGCTCATGACAACTTTTAAGGCTTGGGGGTCCCATTGACCTTAGTGAGACTTCTGAATAAACAGGCTGCAAAGTTTTATTTATTTTTTCTATTGCAAATTGTATCCCAGTTGCTAAAATGAAAGGGTTTAAATAAGCACGTCTGAACATTTTGGCAATAATGTTCTATAATTTACATCAGGAAGAAGGGGGGAAACTGTGAGGAGTAATCACAGATTTTTACATCTCACTGGTCACCTTTCCTTGAGGTTTCCTTTCTGTCTTTCTTGGAGAGTAATATTTTGGTGGGGTATTTTGGGTTTGGTTTGGGGTGGGGGTGTTTCCACCTCATTCTAAGTATGTTAGCTGTCACATCAAAACTCGATAATCTCCTCTGTTCAAATGCTGGGCTAAATTTAAGCTACTTGTTCTATACAGGTAAAATGAATTAATCCAAAAATTAGTACTTCTTTGTTCAAGGGGATGTGGTGCATCAGAATTAATCTTCTGCTTTGATTACACCAAAAGTTCAAAAAAAGGTGGGGGAAGGAAGAGCAAGGGAAGAAGCAGAAAGGATAAACATATCATTGCAGAGAGTACACTTCTGTATGGATTCTAATGCTCAATCCACTACTATGCTGTATTAAAGTTATTTATAGATATTTTGCATTTCTCTGAAATGCCAAAGTTTACCAGTTTCATGAGGATCATGGGATATATAAAAGCTGTCATTTCACCTGCCTTTGATGAAAATGACCACTTCCAATCTCTTTGGATTTATGAAACATTCTTTTGAATTTAAATGCTTAATCTCATATTTCAATCTCATATTTCAATCTCATGAAATGGTGCTATGCTTGCAATTCAAGGGATCCCCATTAGTGGTCCTAAAAACTTGTCATTATTAGAAAACGTGACTTCCTCCTATTGAAGAGGACCTGTATGTTCAACCGCCTTTTCCTCAAGACATGGGCTGGGCTGGGGTCCAAAGAGCTGCTTGAATTTATTCATTCAGGGAGCTTGCACTAGCCCAGCAGATTTTTTTCTCTCTTTCAGTAGCTGATCCACACACCATGTAATTGAAACTTCCCTCATTTTCCAAAGTAGCTTGTCATACCAACATGGAAAGGTGCTGCTCAAACACAAACACACACACACACACACACAAACACACAGCCCTTGTGGCTTATGGAACTTGTTCTTGAAACCCTGGGGGTGTGTGTGTGTGTGGGTGTGTGTGTGTGTATGTGTGTGGTGGATCTTAAACATATTTCAAATGGATTTCATAGAAAAAGGCATCCATAGTTGGCAAACTGTGAAGGGAGCTCCCCTGGCAAAACTCAAGCAAGGGTGGGCAACTTGTGGCGCTCCAAATGTTTTGGCCTACAATAATTCCCATCGGCCCTCACCATTGGCTAAGCTGGCTAGGGCTGATGGGAGTTGTATGCTAAAACATCTGGAGGGCCACAACTTGTCCACTGCTGCTTTCAGAAAGAGTTCCATAGAACAGATGCCACAATCCAGAAAGCTCATACACCACAGAATATATACAAAAAGTACAGCTTTCTCTAGGTAGACCATGTCAAAGAGTAGGAAGCATTACTAAAAAGATGGCACTATGAACCCACAGATTTAACCACTCTCAAAGAGGCAACTTGCAGATTGCTGTCACTGAGGATCTTAATGGGCATGCGCATCATATGGGGAAAGAAAATAATATGAAAGCTGTTATAACAAACCTCTATAGGGGCTGTATAGCATTTGGCCAAGATGCCACAAGGAGTTCATCCATATATTCCACTTTTGGTTGCAGCCTGCCTGAAATCGATAGTGCCCCTTTTCCCCCAGAAGCTGCAGTGGGTATGTAGAATTGTGCAAAAAATGGCTGTGAAGTCATCTGGGGATAACATTGCACGTATGCACAAACTCAGCATGGGTTATACTAGCCTACTAGAGCTCTTTACCATGACTGTAGAGCAGCTTTCCCTAACCTGGTTCCCTCCAGATGTTTTGGACTGCAACCCCTAGATTCCTGGCCATTGGCCGTGCTTGCTTGGGGGTAACATCTGGAGGGCACCAGGCTGGGGAAACCTGCTGCAGGGGATAGGTTTTTCTGAGATGAGGGCATGGGGAGGTTCCACTCAAGCTTATCACATACCCACAATGTAGAATTTAGTTTCAGGGACTTTAGCCACTCGTGCCACCGTTAGGGTGCCTGCTAAGTAGAAATGCAAAATGGCCCTCAGAAGAGCACATCTGCTTTCTGTAAACTAATGAGGCACCCGGATAGTGAGTACGGTACTTCATAAAGCTATGGTTGCTGTGCTGATGCTGACCCCAAAAACACAATAGGATAGCTTGAAGAGATAAAGAGAAGAACACAATAAGATCACAACCCTCAACATGCTTAAATGGGATGGATGCAAATGAAATCAGCAGGAATGTATTTCCTCTTAAGAGGTTTCCTCAGTCAGAGCATTCATAAGAGAATCCTTGATTAAGGCTGGAGTGATGACATGCTGCAGTGGTGATATGGTTACCTCTTGAAACTGTCTGGATGTCATTCCACGGTGGGTGGTGTTGGTATGAAATGGCTCCACATGCAATTGTAGCCATTTCAAGTGTACTAGCATAACTCCCTGGGGGGAGGGGGGCTGATCTGGTATAGCTGAAATCACATATGGTGCTATTCACACAGATGTCTATCCACATGAATGGTGCCTGCACAGTTCAATTTTTCAAGAAGCAACCTTGCTCTTATTCTGATGTACGAATCTAAGGCCTCAGATCTATTTCTGGTGTTACCTTTTACAAATCTAGGCTTTGTTCTGTACAGCCATGTAAGAGCTTTGCATCTTTCAGCAGCTTCCTTTATCTGAGGAAGCAAACTGAGCTGGACTGCTAGTTCATACCTTCCCCTCATGTTTTGCAAATGCATGAACCCCTTGTGTAACCAGATGTGTAGACAGAATGTGTAATAGGAAGCAGTCAGTGACACCTCAATCTTACCTGTGCTCAGACTGATACGCTCTGGAAGAGCTGATTTGGATGTTCAAAAAGGGAAAAAAAGAAGCAAGCTGGGATTTAGAAATGTGACTCATGCTTCTTAATTCATTCTTCAAATGTAATGTTCAAAGTGGAACATCATGAATAGCAGTTGTGAGGAAATCCATATGTTCAACTTGAAGATAATCTGTGGAGCACGCAGATGCCACCTCCTGTTCTATGCTTAGAACATTATCTTAACACCATTAAGTACATTAAGAGTGCAATCTAATAGCATTGCCACTCTATAGATGGAGGGCTTAAAGATTTGAGCCCTCCACCCATCCAAAGCCCTGAATGATGGAGGCAAGAATAACCTTCTGTTCCACCTTAAATTTTTTAAAGCAAATTTCCTTACCTCTCAGTGGGCAGGATGCACAGTGGAGAGGCTTGTGGATCTAGCACAGGGGTGCAGAACTATTTTGGGGTGGGGGCCACATTGGCCCCCACCCCATTCACTGTGGGCCGGATGATGTTAGGGGGCGTGGCCCCACCCCTGGACATCACATTAGCTGCACAATCATTTTGCCATGCAGCTGTTGCAAGTATAGTGGTCTTCATGATGGTGTTGCTCCTTCTTGGAAGCTACTAGTATTGGCATGAACACTTTTGATGTAATAAAGCCAATCCACGCATGTTGGTTAAGATGCGAGACACGTAACGTTCAGAAGTACAAATAACTTCTGAAATCCTTACATCTTTTAAGCACCTACGTCAGCCTAAATTCATTACAGGACACAAATATTATCACAGGTGAGATGCATTCTGTCTTACTGCTTCTCACATGATGCTCAGTCCAGTTATGCACAATGTCTGGATCCAGACTTATTCATGCTTAAAGCCAATGAAATCAATGGGACTTAAGGTAGTCATTAGAGTAAAGTAGAGTAGATGCATTGAAATTAATGGGGCAAGTTAGTCATGACTAACTTAAGTCCCATTGATTTCAGTGAGTCTACTCTAAGCACGACTAAGTCTGGATCCAACCCAGTGTTTAAATCAGCCCACAGTTAGACAGCACTCAGTTTTCAGCCACTGTTGTCTTGCGGAGTGTACTCTGTTGTTCACAGAGCTGCATTTCTCTTACCTCACTTGATTCTGCAGTGAGCAGTTTTTACCGGAAAAGACTGGCTCATCACTACTACCTGGAATCTAGTTTCTGCCATTCATGCACTGAATTTAATGACAAAGCATCAGGGCCAAAGTGTGCTTAGCATTAGCAATTTGTAGCACATGGGAATGTTCCTGTCTATGTGGATGAAGATGTAAACATTAATTAAACAGAGTGATGTCACCTTTGAGATTGGAGCACTAACATCAATGATAAATCTCGGGGGGGGGGGGGGCTCCCTTTATATCCCTGCCATATAAATCACACAAATAAATAATAGTTGGAAAGCCAAAAGCCTTGTCAGGCATATTCCTGTTAATCCCATTAGGTGGAGCTATTAGATAAGTCAATCAATGAAGGAAACCAACATAATCTAGAAAAATATTAATATGTGTTTTCCTTTAAAAAGAAATTCCCCTTATGATTCATTAACTATATTCTCTAGAAAGCTTGGTTTTAGGCAATTGCAGTCTCTTTCCTGTGGCCTGTTGCATTACTAATTTTCAATAGCTTAACATAAAACTGAGCCTCATTATAAAGGAGCCATTCAGGTATCACAGAGGAAGTGATAGACATTTCTAGAAAGATAAGCACAGAAACAGCAGACAGACTCTCATGCAAAATTCAAAAGCAAAAAAAGAAAAGAAAAGCCAAATCAAAATATCCCTTAGCAAAAAAGGATTATACAAACATGCCATGAGGTTATTAAAGTCATTCATAACATGCTGATCAAGTGGGAAATTTCTGTTTTTAAATTCTGCAGTGAAACCATCAAAGTAATATCTCTCATTTATTTTGTTTAGTGCTCCAAGAAGACATTTTTAAGGCATGAAATTGGAATCAGGTGCCCAATTATCTCACAAGAAAAGCAAACAAAGAACAGCTGTTTATCCTGTCACATAAGTAAAACAATAAGTTATAGAACTTTTCCTATCTAAACATGCATAGGATTGCACTTCAAGGCTGCAATACTATGCACCCTTAACTGGAAATAAGTCCCACTGCCTTCAGTGGGACTTGCTTCTGAGTAGACACGCATGAGATCCAGTTGCAGAAGTGTAATTCAGTCCCCCTTATCACTCAATTTAATTAGGATGTGTAATAAACCAAATCAGCCATTTTGTTTTCATGAATGATCTGGAGAATCCTGTCATTTGATAGGACTTACGAGCGGTAATATCACGGTATAAAAATAATAAGCAAACTAATGAACAGGTATAATACTAGCCTTTTGCAACTAAGATAGTCAGGGCTATACTTCTCTTAGGGCCCATCTTAGCTACAGGCACTAGACCAGGGGTGGGAACCTTTGAGCCCAAGGGCCAAATTTAGCTTCAGAGAAGCTTTTGGGAGCTGCATTCTAGAGGTGGTTGGGGCCAAAAATGCAAGAAATATCAGCACATTGTAGCTTAAAGCTCTTACTGCCAGTCATCAAGCCTTAGAAGAGGCATTTCAATCTTTAAGAATAGGTGGTGGGGGACGACGACACAAAACTCAGGAAACCACCATATGATCAGTGGTTAGGGGAAAGGGGGTGGGGCCAGGGGAAAGGGGGTGGGGCCAGGGGAAGGAGACGGGGCCATCTGGGGAACGCTAGAGGGCTGGATTAGGACTCCAGGAGGACTAGATTTGGGCCCCAGGTGTGCAGTTCCCCACTACTACACTAGATAGCAAAATGTGATGAAGGAGACTGAAGTCCTCTCCTGTGACTGGATCTCAAGCATGTTTACTCAGAAGCAAGTCCCACTGAAGGCAGTGGGGCTTTTTCCCAGTTAAGGGTACCTAGGATTGCAGCCTTAAGGAGCAATCCTATGGATGTTTAGAAGTCTGGCTGGGGAATCCTGGGAGTCGTAGGACATTTTTAGGTCTAAACAAGCTATAGGATTGCACCCTTAGATATCTACCATAAGCACACATTTACTTTAGAAGAAATCCATGCAATTTCCATTTTATACACAGGTTTAGGTTTTAAACCAAAGCGTGTAATTCAGCATGCAATTTTGAAGGGGGAGTCCTCTTGACATCCATGGAATTTACCCATGCATAACTATGACTTAATTGTGACGTTCTTTTCTCTGTTGTGAACCCACTTTGAGAACAGCAATTTCAGGAGAGGGCTATACAAACGGACTAGGCTTGACTTGACTATGAGCCGAAGTGAACCCTTAAGGACCTTTCCAGATGAATGTTTCATTACGCTGTCAGGACCCGCCCCCCCCCTAGCCTGAGCGGCAGCCTGGGCTTGAGTGAGGTAGGGCTGGCCAAATCTGACTCACCAATGAGAAAGAAAAGGTGGGTGGTGGTGGTAGTGGTGGTGGTGGTGGTGGTGGTGGTGGTGGTAGTAACAGACCCAGGATCATGACTGGGCCTAAGTCAGAGCCCAAACCCATCAGATCAAGGGCTCTTGAGCCTGGGATCCCTGAATTTGGACTTGCAGCAGCCGTACCCTCAGAGCCTGCATACCTAGGAAGTGACCTTCTCTGTGCCAGGGTCCCCATCTCCATAGTGACCCAGAAATGCTCCAGGAACGAATTGTTAGAAAGGAGGAGGGGCTCCAAGCCAGAGGCCTTCCACTTTTCAAGGAAGGGTCAGAGAACCCTGGAGGAACAATCTGACCCTGGTGGGCTAAAAGGCTTCAGTTCACGCTTTAGACTTTGTTGGAGCAAATTGCTCACGTGGAACTTTCCATGGTGCTGCAACTACTGGCCCACCTTGTCCTGTGGGCCTCTTGTCAAGATCAGGAGAGGGTGTGGCGTAACCCCACAATTCAGTTCCCTGGTGTATGTCTGCTTTAGTATATTTAGTGAGTATAGAATGTTGAACTGAGTGGGTGTGGTTTGTGATGTCTTAGAAAGGGTGGGGGGAGGAGTACATATGGAGTATTTGAGTGATGTCAGAGTTAGTCGAGTCGGGTTAGTGTGTTATGGGAGAGTGTTTGGAGTGTGGGGAGAGTTGGGAGTTAGGTTAGTTGGATTATTCGTGTCTGGTCTTGTCAGGAGTTTTAAGAGAAGTCAGTGCTTGTATGAGGAGTGGAGGTATTTAGAGTTATAGGGACTTAGGTTAATTATAAAGTGTTTGGTGTAGGCAGGTTTAAAGTTATTTTCTGGAACTAAGATTTTGAGAATTAAAATAAACTTATTTTTATTTTGTTTGCTACCCAAATGCTATGTGTCAGCTTGGTGTTATTAACCTGCATTGCTTTCAAATCTACACACACACCGTTGTATCCACAGTATCCTAAATTTAAGCTAGATCCTTAATAACCAGTATTAATCTTTTCCCTCATTAGTAGGGGAAAGGTTTCATTTGACCCTCCCCTCAGGTTTTAAAGTGTTGATGCTTAGCCTGAGAAGGGTTTATGCGCCTGGTCCTAAAGTGTAAAGGGCCGTGTCGTCGCAGAGGGCATCTGCAATAAGTGTGCATTTGATGTATCATTGTTGCAAGGGATCCAAGCAGCTTTCCCTAAGGTTGCTGATTAGGCACTTGTTGCAGGGATGCCTAATTTTCCCAGCACTCAATCTGCAATATTCAGTTGCTGGGAAAGTGAAACTCCTCTCCCTCTCCTACCTCAGTTCCCAAAGCTGGTGTTCATTTTCATTAACCTTTTCAATTTGTTTTGTTTCCCCTTTCCTTTATTTTGTTTCTTCAAGGCTGCGCCTTTGCTCTCTCCAGCACATGAGTACACCTCTTTCTATTCTGTTGAAGTGCTTACGTGGTTTGCCATGTAGACCAACTTGGGACGTTGCTATTTGAGAAATACAAATCCCCAGTGTGCGTGCAGAACAGGACTAGTTGTGCTGTTCTTTCAGTCCTGGCCTAAACCAAACACACACTGACAGTCACACAAGCAAATACATTGTTGAAAGAAAGTATAAGCATGTTTGGTGAAAGACTTCAGCAATGGTTCCTAGAAGATGCTATACCTTATTTAAAGGGAATAACTAACTTAATTTAATCACTTCAAGTGTGAGGAAAGCCTATTAGTTTTATCTTTGCTGTATGCAAATGTAACACTTTCATAATAGTCTATTTTGAGCAGAGCTTAGTCTCTCTGGGTTTAATTTAGCTTGGGTGAGAAAATCTGATCACTTCATGACTATTGGTGAAGGATGTCTGGGAATGCTTTTGTTTTCATCTTAAACAACCTTGCTCCAGTTTTGCAAGAATGCAGTTTGCAGACATGAAGGTTGTTGTGTGTTCTTTTAATGGTGTCCTTGCTCCATTTTTAATTCTACCATTCATTCATTCTTTTCTTTTCAATAGAATATTGAATACTCACTTATCTTCTGTAAGGGAAGTAAAAAGTCAGTTTTGGTTAGGGTGGGAAAACTGTCACAGGGCCTACAAACAAGAAGGCCAAACTAGATTATAATGCCAGTCATGGAACTGGCAATTTTGTGAACAGCTATTTTAAAAGTAAATTGCAGGTGTGAGGCCTGATCCACATTGGGTCCCATTCCAGATGAAGCCTGTACACTTGCTATTTGCATTGAGGGAAAGCTCCCATAGGAGTGAATGGGAGTTTTCCTCCCCATGCAAATAGTAGGCATGGATCAAGACTATGGTGAGGGGCAAAGATGTAATGCTCCTGATCTCGTCCCAATCTGGATTGGAATAGAAAGAGGTGTATGCCAGCGTCCCAATTTGGATTGGAATAGAAAGAGGTGTACTCATGTGCGGGAGAGAGCAAAGGCACAGCCTTGAAGAAACAAAATAAAGGAAAGGGGAAACAAAACAAAACAAATTGGAAAGGTTAATGAAAATGAACACCAGCTTTGGGAACCGAGGTAGGAGTGGGAGAGGAGTTTCACTTTCCCAGCAACTGAATATTGCAGATTGAGTGCTGGGAAAATTAGGCATCCCTGCAACAGGTGCCTAATCAGCAACCTTAGGGAAAGCTGCTTGGATCCCTTGCAACAATGATACATCAAATGCACACTTATTGCAGATGCCCTCTCCTGATCTTGACAAGAGGCCCACAGGACAAGGTGGGCCATAGTTGCAGCAGCACCATGGAAAGTTCCATGTGAGCAATTTGCTCCAACAAAGTCTAAAGAGTGAACTGAAGCCTTTTATCCCACCAGGGCCAGATTGTTCCTCCAGCCCACCACCACGCCTGCAGTTTACTTATAAAAAGCCATTCACATGGCTGAGAATTGTGTGAATGGTGTCTTATTTAGTTTGGCCCAATGTGATGTTAACTGTGGAAGAGGAGTGGACATATGCACGAGCTGAGAAGGCATGAGGACAGGAGGCCAAGGGGGCAGACAATCAGCAGGGTTCCACATACTGATTTGTACTCACAACCCACATTTTGGGCTTTCCGTCTCATGTTATTCTGTAACTTGTAGAATGGTCAATATTAACTTCATTGATTCATTCATTACATTTCTATACTGCCCAACAGCCAAAGCTTTCTAGGTGGTTTACAAAGACTTAAATTGTAACACTTTATCTTTTCTTTATATCTAGAGCTGGAAGAAATGCCCTCATTAAGCCAAGCTGAAGCAGTCACAGCTTCTTACAGCATACTTACTGAAGGATTACATCCCCCACCCCAGGAAATAAGAACGTTCTGTCATAGTTGCAGGTTTTGGGGACCTATAGACAGAATAGTATCAATGGGACCCACAACCCTACCCTCAACTTACTTAGCTTCATGTGTTTGTTCACAGCCCAGCCAGCTGGACCTCATGGTTTAACAGACAGGATTTACTAGGCCTTGGGCAGGGATAGGGATATAGTCAATGTGTCTCCCCAGCGACCTTCGCCATTCCCCCTCCCTGATGCACTTCCGCCGGGCTTTAAAAACATGGCTTTTCAGGCGGGAATATGGGTTGGGTTGGGATTTTTTTTTTAAAAAAACCCTCTTATACTGTTTTAATTGTGTTTTAATTGTGTGTTAATTGTGTTTTAATGGTGTTTTAATTGTGTTTTATTGCATTTTATCTTGATTGTTCATCGCCCCGGGTGGCCGGCCAGATGGGCGATTTAAAAATATAATAAATAAATAAAATAAAATTCTGTTTCTGATAGCACTTGGCTTGTGTAGCCAAGCTGAAGTGAAGGTTTACTTCAGAGCCCATGCATGTTTTAATTCTTTTACCCATGGAGTGCTAGATAGGTAAAAAGCAATATATTCTACCTTGACTGGACTGGGTCACTAATGAAGTGAATGTGCACTCTGATCCTGGCCTTTGCCCCCGTCTGTAGCCCAGAAGCACCTTTGGGCAGTTCTGACACTAAATCACCAGGACAACTTTTGGGCTGGGGTGTGGACAGTCATGAGAGACTGGGGAACTATGTACAATAGACATATTACAGCCACAATGCCTTTAAAAAGAAGGAGGAGGAGATTTGGGAGAGGCCATTTTGAGTGGAGAAGTGGCATGCTCACCGTTTCCAATGCTCCAAATCCACACTCCGAATCATGCCCCTAAGACAGTGAGGTTTTGAATGCATATTTGCAAGGACAAACATCCATTTGAAAAAGGCATTGATCTGAAGTGGGGAACCATGATTTGAAGCGAGGAAACAGTGAGCATGCAGAGGGTTATGTACCCCTTCCCTGCTTGCAACTTCTCTGCTCAAAATGGTCTGTTCCTGAAACTGCTTTTTAAAATAATAATAATAATAATAATAATAATAATAATAATAATAATTATTATTATTATTATTATTATTATTATTGGCATCAAGTACATAAGTGGGCCCTTTCCTGAATTTGTGGGCTGTAGGCTTATACCTGTCACAGACCAGGACCCCAAAACCTCATCCTCAGAGGATCCTGTCTGATCTCTCAACCTCAGAAGAAGAGGCTCCTGAGTTAACTGTTCAGGGAGAGGGCTCTGTTACAGAAAGGCATAATGAGGCTTCCACCTCCTTAGGACCCAGTTCTCCAGGAAGACCCCAGGGCCCTGCCCCCTGCATCCAGAGGAGGTCATATTGCCATCCTCAGACTCTGAGGACTCCAGCCATGAAGAGACCAGCATGCCACAGCCATCTCTCACATCGTCATAGCCTGAGGCTGCTAAAACAGACCAGGCCCCTTTAAGAGAAAAGGTCTCAGTCAGTGTGGAGGTTGGGCTGACCAAGGCTCAGTCATGATCTGCTGCTTGTTGGAGCAACATGGAGACCAGCTTGTCTGGCTTCCAGCCCCAGCATCACTCAGAGCTCTCTGTGATGTTGTCCTTTTCCCATTCACAACTTGCCCCAAACCCTGTAAAGACTGTATCCATAGTGGAACCCTGTTACAGACTTCACCAGCACCCAACAACACTCAGCCCTCATCACAACAGGGGCAGAACAGAACACTACCGTTTGGTTTGGGCACTGGTGCCAACCATAAGTTGTGTTCTGCTGAAAGGTATCTGATTTCCAATACATTTATTTTAATTCAACCCCCCCCCCCCCCGCATTATGTAGGCTCAAGCCCAGATCAGAGATGGATGCTGGGATCAAGGTCTGCAGAACTGACGTGAGGCATCACGGGTAGCCAAATGGCAAAGGTTATCAGTTAATCCAATCTGCTCCATGACAGCAGTCTGGATACTTCTACACATCACAGAACCAACTATCCCGTGATATTGTATAGCAGCGATGGCTTGCCACAGCCACATGACTTTGTAATTGTTTCTGGCTGGCTGTGTGGCGGTTATTGGGCACAACCTCTCTCCAGTGGTTTACTGATGATTGTACACACTTTTGTATCGAATTAGTTATAAGGGATGAAATGCTTGTGATGTTAAGGATTTTGGCTGAATCTAACGATCCTGTTTTAATCTCTTCTGATTCAGCAGTGCCAATGGCTAAGGGACAGTTTTAAATTTGATGTATCCGTATTTTACAACTTGGTTTTTAGTATATGTGTATTATATTTATAAACAAATAATGTTTATTTGCTGGTCACTGACCGTAATAAAGTTACTTACCGTACTTACTTACTATCCCATCCCTACACACAGGGAACTACTCAGTGACATCTGAAAGCACGTTGTCCTTCTCGTGTATGGAAGGATTGTTGGCTCTCAGTCAACTTAAAAAGAAAAAAGTGAAAAATGTCATTGGAACAATCTCTAGATATTTGATCAATGAGCAACAACCCTAATTTAGCATTTTCATCTTCAACAAGGGTTACAGATGACATCCAGGCTGATTTTTGTGATATCTAAAAGCTAGATTCTGTCATAACAAAGGAGTCAGTAACATTTCCTGGGTGACACAAGAATTTCAGGGCTTTCTTCCCCACATAGCTTCAATTTCTGATCAAGCTGGTACAACATCCTATGCATGTATACTCAGAAATTCCTCTGTGTTCATGGGGGGTCTTACTCCCAGGTTTGTGTGTATAGAGAACATTGATGGCTTTGCCCTTGAGACTAGATGGACCTTCCCCCGAGCACGCGCAGCTGTGAGCGGGGAGAAACTTTGCGGACGTGGGGGAGGAGAGTCGAGGCTTACCTGTTGACGCAGGTAATTAGCCAGCATGGGGGCGGGGCCAATATTAGGCCCTGCAGCCCCAACCCACACCCTCTTTGTTCTGTGCAGCTTCTGTCGACAAGAAGAGGATCTCTGCCCGATCCTATCATCCCGAGATACTGAAGACCACGTGACACGGTCGTATTGGGTGAAGGGATCCGGGTTGGAGGGTCCTGATGGAGACGGGTTTGAGGGTCCTGCTGGGGGGGAAACAGACGGACCTTTTGCCAAACTTGATATAGAGCCCAGAGCATCGTCAGGTTCCGAGGCCCTCCCCACCTCGCTGGCCGTGCGCCGAAGTCGGCCCAGCAAGCACTGAGGAGGATAGCCCCGAGCGGTGCCAGGGCAGGCCGGCGCGGCACCCGCACTGTGGCTGCGCACTGGTGACGGCGCAACTTGGCGCCGAGAAAGGAAGGGGGTTTGCCGAGGCCCCTACTCGTCGCCGGCCGGGCATTGTGAGCAGCCCGGCCGGAGCAGCAGCTGGGGATATGGCCAGGGCTCAGGTGGGGAGGCGCGACTTCCTGGCCTGGCCTGGAGCCGGCAGTGGGGGCAAGTCCCCGCGACGGATCGAGGGGGCGGTCAAGGCACCTCATTATAGCTGGCCGGGTGCCGGACTGGACCCGGCCGGCGCGGCAAAGGGTTAGCCCCAGGCGGGGCCGGAGCATGACGCCGCGGCCTCCGGGCTGGGGATCACCGCAGACACGGCGCGACTGAGCGCCGAAACAGAAAGGGAGCTGCTAAATCCCCTCCCATTTGCGCGGCCGGACACGCGGAGCAGCCCGGCCAGAGCAGCTGTGGGGGATAGGACATGAGCCGGGGTGGGGAGACGTAACTTCCTTACCCGGTCCGAGGTCAGCAATAGCGCTGCGTCCCCGCGCATGATGGAGGGGAGGCTGTCAAGGCCCCTCCCAATCGCCGGCTGGGCGCCTGAATCGGCCCGGCCGGAGCGGCCGAAGATTAGCCCCAGGCGGAGCCAGAGTAAGACGGCGTAGCCCCGCGCCAGAGCTGGGGCTTCCGGCGGCCTCGGCGCAACTGAGCGCCAAGACAAAAGGGGCTGTAAAAGCCTCTCCCCTTCACGGAGCCGGGTGCGGGGGGCAGCCCGGCCAGAGCAGATGTGCGCGATCCTACCAGGGCCTGGGTGGCGAAGTGCAGCGTCCTTGCTTGGCTCAGAGTCCGCAATCGTGGCGCGTTCCCGCGCATGATAATGGCGGACTGCCAAGGCCTTTATTAGTCGCTGGCCGGGCGCCTGAGTCGACCCGGCCAGCGCAGACAAAGACAGGGCCACGCGGGGGCCAGAGTTAGACGGCGCGACTTACGCGCCAGGGTTGGAGCTTCCGGCGGCCTCTGCGTGACTGGGAGAAAAGCGGCTCAGGACCGGCAGTAGTGGCGCGTCCCCGCGCCAGGGGGGGGCGGTCAAGGCCCCTTATCATTACGGACGAGCGCCAAAGTTGGCCCGGTCAGCGTCACCCCTTTCAGCCCCTGGCGAAGAGCGCAGGGGAAGAGGCATTTCTCGGTCGCCGGCTTGGCCGGTATCGGCCCAGCTGCTGCACAATCTGACGACTCCGGGCGGGGTAGCACGCCCCCCCCGGGTTAGAGCCGACGATGGCGGCATGGCCACGCGCCAGACTACATAGCCTGGGACAGGGCCGGCAGCAGCGACACCCCCCCCCCCGACATTCTTCGGAATGCATGGGTCTGCTGCTCTTAAGAAACGATGTAACCCGCCCCACGGCGAAAGCCGCAAATTTATTTTGGAGTGCAATTTTCCACCGTTTTGCTAAAGTTATGGCAGAGAATTATTGAAATAATAATTTTACAGTAACTGATTAATTGTAGTTGAATTAATTGACTAAATAATAATAATTATTATTATTTCTGCAATTGATTAATTTTAGTTGAATTAATTGACTACTTAAGTGAATGAATGATTAATTAATAGATACTGGTTAAGTGATTGAATGATTAATTAATAGATACTTAATACTTCAATACATAGCACTGTATAATACTATGCAAGCCTGAGGCCACCGTCTGATTAAAGTTAATTATTACTTTAATTAATTAATTTTAAGTTAATTCATTGAGTGTTTAATTGATTCAATGATTAATTAATAAATACATAACACTTTAATACATAAAACTGTTTAATACTATCCAGGCCCGTAGACCACGCCGGCTCAGCTTGTCCAAGCGCAGATAAACCAAGCAAGGCCAGGCCTGGTCATTACCATTCTTTAGATGGCCAACTTCGCAATATTAAATTGATTCATCCCAATCATGGAGAAATTTCTAAGATTAAAATTAGTTCATCGCAAAGTATACACTTTGGTGCACATTGCTCGTAATATAACAATTAATCTGCATGTCGGTCCAATACAGTGATGGTAAACCATGGCAAGTTTGATGACCCAAACAACAACACAAAACCAACTTAGTTATTTCAAGGTCCCAACGTTCCAATTGAACCAGAATACTGAGGTTTAGTTTTACAAAAATAACTCATACAATTATCCAAAATAAGCAGCATCTTTTGTATAACCAGACAAATAGCGTATGGGGCAAACATTACCCCGGGTCCTTTCCCTGCTGCTACAATTTTTTTTTTCTTTTTTTCCCCCCCAATTAGTAATAGTCAACCTGTGATACCATGAGCAAGATTCTACCTGCTTCTACAGGTTCTCAATTAGTTAAGTAAAAGTCAAACTGTGTTACGACGAGCAAGATAGACAAAGAAACTAAACGTCCTTAGCACATTTTAAAACACTTTAACTCTTCAATTATAAACACAGCATCGTGAAGAGTTGACTTGGGGCATGCTTTGGCATAATTAAGGCAATTCAGCTATTGCATGCATGCTGATAATTTGCCAAAACCTTGGCTCATACTCTGTTAGTGCGGAGCAACACATCCTGCACTCAGGTCAACTATGACGGCTTTACAGCAAAGCAGTGCTTTGTGCACCATGCTTCATAATCTGTAAAATGGGATAATAATGTAGAAAAGAAGTATGTAACATCTATGCTAGAATGAAATCATTCTGTTCCACACTGAGAGAAAGAACAAGAGCTTTAGTCTTTCACAGAAAGTGACAATCTTTCCACGATCCAGTGACCAAGGTATCGTACGATCACAGAAAAGCCCCAGCGTGCCAGTTGTGACGCCCGTGCCGTAGGGGCGTCATCACTGGTATAATACATACAATTTTACAAGCAAAGATCATGGCCCAAAGGGGCAACCCAAACCAGGCAAACAGGTCAGCCCCTTATTTGGAATAGAACAGCACCAGATTCACAAAAGAACCCAGCCCAATAAAAATTGGAGGCACTGTTGCTTCTGCCATACATCTGCCCACGCAGGGTTGATGCCAATTATATATATCACATCGCTATATTGAGCCTCAGCATATGGGGTCTTCTATCTCATTCTCAGCACTTGGACAAATCAATCAGATGTCGAGACAATGCACAACGGTGGTGGGCTTCCTTTAGGACAGAAAATACGTTATAGGGCGTGGGCAACCTATGAATGAGTTCTGTCAGAATCCCCCAAACACTGCTACCGGTCAATGGCAACAATACTAGACTAGATAGGCCAATGGTCTGAATCAGTATAAAGCAGCTTAATATGTTCCTATTCCTCCCTCTCTCCGGCTAATTATGATGGATTCTTACGCGTGCATATTTCTAGGAACAATACTGCGACCTATGTTTTGTTATTTCAGCATACCAGGGGACAAACCGATGAATGTAGTAGTGCGTTGACACTCCTTTGTTTCTGTGCTGTGCGAAGGGTTATAACGCCAAGCCAGAGAACCCAGCTGTAAAGCAAACAATAGCACACATCCACCGATTAGGATGCCGCGGTATAACGTGACAGAACCTACTGATCACCCGGTTCCGGTCTGGCAGTAATAAGCGATCCATGCAACGGTAAGTGCTGCATCTTATGAGAGTTACACGAGATTACTCATTGGCAAAGCCTTAATTCTGCAAGCGCAGGCTGACTCGTGGACCATCAAAGATGGCCCGCTGGGCAGATTATCTGAACATATCCGACCAAGATACTGTGTGACGGGCAACCCCCACACCTGCAGATGCCGCATATTGTGAATGATCCAGGCTAAGTGGCATTAGCGACCTCAGGCCTATCGGTCTAACGCACAGCGAGGGGCAATAGCGCAATGATAGTGCACAGGATGTGCACCAAAAAGGTCCCAGGCTCAATTACTGGCATCCCCAAGTGGGTATAAGAAAGAATCCTGCCAGAACCCTGTGTAGTAGTGAAGACAGTAGGCGTGACTAGGGAAACCCTGGTTGTATTCCCTCCTCAGCCACGAAACTCACTGGGCGACTTTGCGACGGTCACTGGCTCTCAGCCTGTCCTGCCTAACAGAGTTGTGGTGACGATAAAACAGAGAAGACGAGAAATGTACAAGCCGCCTTGGGTCCATTGCAGAAAATAAAAGCAGCATATATATAATAATTAAATAAACAAAAGTTGCGACCAGTCAATGTCAACAATACTGGGCATCTGGACCAATAGGCTGATCCAAGATAAGGCGGCTTCATATATTCTTAACCCTCCCTATCACTTACTAGTTATGGTAGATCCTAACATGTTCACATTTCTATGAGCGATACTGCGGCCTCTGTTCCTTTATTGCAGAATGTTCATGAGCCAGACCGGTGCGTGTGCGGGTGCATGGTCACTCCTTCGTTCCTGGGAGGCTCGAAGCAGCCTGTTGTAGAAGAAACTACTGATCCCTGTTCCGGTCTGGCCACAATGAGCAACCCCCGCATCGGCAGGTGCTGCATCCTGGGGGGAACGATCTTGGCTTAATGAGCAACCCGCACAGCGGCAGGGATTGCATCCTAGACGAACAATCTGGCCTAAAGGAGCAACCCCGCACCGGCAGGTGCTGCATACTAGGGGACGAGCAGAGCTTATTGAACGACCCCCGCACCAGCAGGTGCCGTATCCTGGGGGGAGTGATCTGGACTTACGCAAGAACAAGGCCTTATTCCTGCAAACGCTTGCAGACTTTCGGGTCAACAAAGATGGCCTGCTGTTTAAATGGTCTCTTCATGCCAGCCATGCTACTGTTAGTGGAGCAAGGCAAGCTCCAGGATTATGAATTAAGCAGTCAGAAGGGTAACAAAAATGTTAAAAGGTGGGTGGGGAAGGTTATTCTGTACCCCATCCCGACATTGTGTCAGCGCAGAGGGAGCTGTACTGCACCGTCTGAGTGCTTTTCGCTGTACATGGCAGCAACGTGTTTCTCAAAGACCTGCAAAGGGCCCTGCTGGAAATAGTTCCGGGCAGGTGGGGGAGAGGGGACTAAGCAGGCGCTGGTCCCTCTCTGTGGCGGGTAAGTGCGGGTTAGGATATTGATAGGGTGAGGTGAGCATCCTTGGCACCATTCAGGTGACAGGCGGTTTCAGGAGGCCTCAGATTGATGGGCCAGTAGGCTCAGTCAGCTGAGGATCAGGAACGCCTGTGATGCCTTTGTGCTCGCCAAGCTTGTTGTCGTGAGACTCCAAGAGGGGGCGACGCAACAAAGGCTCCCAACACTGGAAAGTGGAAAATGGGGCGGCGGCGGATCCAACGCCACCTCCCGGTTTTGGATGCTCCGCCCAATTGGACAATTGAGTGGCCTAGGAGGCCAGATTAGAATAACCCGCACTCCATCCCTTTGCAGTTCATTTATGCAAATAAATGTGGCCCAGTTAAATACCAAACAGGTGTCTCGGCTCGTTATTTCCCCCTTACGTTCGCAAGGACCTTCCCCCGAGCACGCGCAGCTGTGAGCGGGGAGAAACTTTGCGGACGTGGGGGAGGAGAGTCGAGGCTTACCTGTTGACGCAGGTAATTAGCCAGCATGGGGGCGGGGCTACAGGAGCCAATATTAGGCCCTGCAGTCCCAACCCACACCCTCTTTGTTCTGTGCAGCTCCCTCCCTCCCGCCCTGTATACAGTATGGGCTCCTCTGGCCGCCGTTAAGGGGCCGAGTAGGAATTTTGGTTCACCCCTTTTAGAGGGATGTGCGCGTTTCGCCTACTCCATACTGCAGCAGGGTTGGAGGGTGTTTGTAATCAATGCATAGCAAGTCAAATTTGGTCACATTTGGATAGTAGGCAGGTAAGTGCGGGTTAGGATATTGATAGGGTGAGGTGAGCATCCTTGGCACCATTCTGGTGACAGGCGGTTTCAGGAGGCCTCAGATTGATGGGCCAGTAGGCTCAGTCAGCTGAGGATCAGGAACGCCTGTGATGCCTTTGTGCTCGCCAAGCTTGTTGTCGTGAGACTCCAAGAGGGGGCGACGCAACAAAGGCTCCCAACACTGGAAAGTGGAAAATGGGGCGGCGGCGGATCCAACGCCACCTCCCGGTTTTGGATGCTCCGCCCAATTGGACAATTGAGTGGCCTAGGAGGCCAGATTAGAATAACCCGCACTCCATCCCTTTGCAGTTCATTTTATGCAAATAAATGTGGCCCAGTTAAATACCAAACAGGTGTCTCGGCTCGTTATTTCCCCCTTACGTTCGCAAACACTATTTAACTCCATACTCCATTCCTTTTTTAAAAAATTATTTAATTTTACAAAACAAAATAAAACAAAAAATAACAAAATACAATCATAACACAAAATTTAAACTAAAACAATAAATCATACAGTGCACCCCCCACCCTTCTAGGGACCAATTGATATACTTCCGTCCCATTAAACAATTACTGTTCTGTATTCCAAAAATATAACATATCCTGACAAGGCATACTCCCTTTCCCCCCCTTTTAATCTAGGAACTGACCCCAAATATACTTAAAATTATTTATCTTTAGCTGTTCCTTTTTACATTTAACACTACAAGTCAATTTATCATTAAGAACTATATCCCATATCTCCTTATACCACTCAGTAATTAGAAATTCATGCTGAACCTTCCATTTCCTAGCAATCATTAACCTGGCCGCCGTTAACAAATTTACAATTAATACCTTCATATTTTCTCCGTTATTGATTACAGTGCTAATTTTGGACAGACCTCCAGATTTCTGAGCTTTCCAAAAAAACTTTTGCCAAAATTCCAGTACATTTTTACAATTGCACCACATATGGGCATATGTACCTACGTATTTCTTGACATCCTCTCCAAAACAATGCGGAGCAATTCTTGTCTATTCAATTTAATCTTACTGGAGTCAAATACCATCTCCAAATCAATTTATAAAAGTTTTCCTTTATCTGTATTGACATAACTCTCAGAATACGTCTATCCCAAATACTCTTCCAACCCTCCTTCAAAATCTCCTCCTCTAATTCAATATCCCAAACCGTCTTAAGATGATCCTTCTGCTCTTCTGCTTTTTGAATCATTGTATATAGATCCTTTGTTATATCTCTTGTTGACGCATCCCCTACTATACCTTCTCCAGATGTAACAATCATTTCAAATTTAGTTAAATCCCTTTTATACTCAGTTCTCCTCTTCCATTTCTTTGACCACTGCTCCAACTGCATTAAATTTAACCATGAAATACTTCTTCTTCCAGCCGCTTCAATTATTGTTCTCTAGTCTCCATCTTTTCCACCCAATCCATTAATTTAATAGCTTTTTTTAATATACCCTCCAAACTCTGTCTTAAATTTTTGGAAAAATCATCCATATTCCATTTCTTTGGGTCATCTTTATCTGACATTTCTTTCTAACTCTTCATATGCAGAACACATGCAACATCTATTAGAATTATTAGAAAAGGTTAAAGGAAATCTTCCAAAAAAAAGTATGTCTCCATTCATTATTCTTCCCTTCTTTATCATTGTAGCAGTCCCTATCCTCATAGAAGGAAATACAGGTCGCCATATACAGAAAATACAGTCAATCATATAAGTTCCACAAAAACTGTAACCATTAAATCCTTATTAAGCCATGCTTTGTGCTTTTTAAAAGTTGAAGTAATGCATCAGTCTTGCCCTGTGACTGGACAATTTTTAGTCTGGCATAAGCTGCTGTATTTAAAGAGCTTGAAATGCTTTTGAACCTTTCCTTAACTTAACTGTATAAGACTAGTTCCACAACAATTGTTAATATTATTGCCAAAGATGACAACACAGGGGGGGGGGGGGAGATGTTAGCTAATGTTTTTAAATAAATGTGCATTTAGGCAAGGATTGCTTGTCATGTATAATTTCACTGCATTGTCCTTTGTGGTTTTGGTACTTTAAAAAAAGGGGGACCCAAGCTTGCATGAAAAACAAGGCACAACAATGACAGATCACAGGACACAGTGTGTGGAGTGCACCCTCTTGCACATTAGGGATGCATTAATAGCAGACTATTCAAAAACCACCACCACAAGACACACAAAACCTGTTGGTCTCTGTGTGCCCTAAGAATAGATGTTACCAGTGAAGGACAAAACACACATATATGTATTGTTTACATGCATGTCAAATCATTGCATATTACAACGTGCACAACATAATTTCATACAGAGAGGATTTTCTAGTATCAAACCCAGTGGTGTGCAGTCCCTGTTTCTGTAGCTATGATCCTTACACAGTCATTTCATACTGAAATTTGCAGTGCTGGATTAGCTGGTACTGTATGTCATTTAAACTGCACTCAGCATGATGAACAGAATACATGCTTACAGTACTAAGATGACTTCAGCAGCAAGATGGGAAGGTGGGTATGAGAGGGAAGGTGTGTGTGTGTGTGTGTGTAAGAGAGACAGACAGAGAGCCAGAAAGAGACTGGCTTTCTTGGCAGAGGACAAAAAAATGTTATCTGAGTGAGATTTGTGTAGGCCAGAAACATGGTTCATCAATGGAAGGCTCCCATTGTCTTTGCAGCTGGAACGCCCTTCCACAACCTGGTGTCCTCCAGAAGTTTTGGACTACAGCTCCCATCAGTCCCAGCCAGCATGATCAGGGATAAGGGATAACAGGACCTATAATCTAAAACATCTGGAGGGCACCAGGTTGGGGAAGGAAAACATCAACAGCATGAAATAATGCAACAGCTGGCTTTTAGGGTCACACATTGCTGTTAGGTGTCTAGCTGGCAACGGGCAAGAATATGCAAATTGGGAGAATGTTCAAATATGCCAGGAAAAATAAGAGAGTCTTGTGGAACTCTTGAGACTTCCACAAGTTTATTGTGACATAAGCTTTTATGGGGCTGAGGCTGGTGGCTCCAATGTCAGTGGGGTGGTGTATCCACCCTGGGTTCCAGCCAGAACTTTAAAGGAACTGTCCATGGTGCTGAACCTTACCCTCTGGTTTTGGGCTAGGGTTCAGCACCACGGATAGCTCCTTAAAAGTTCAGACTAAATCCTGGAATGGATACACCGCCCCACTGACATTATTTGGCACCACCAGGCCCACTTCAGATGTATGAAGTGCCATCCCCTGTTGGCAAATATGTATCTGGTGTGGTGGTGGTGGTGGTGGTGGTGGTGAGATTGTAAATGGTGGGATTGAAAGACCATGATGCGACTCAAGAGGTCCATTTCTATTTAAAGGTCCATTGTATGCAAGATAACAACAATCATTCAAACAGCAGCCATAGGTGATAATACAATCTTTCTAGCTTTTCTATGCTAACTTAACACATGTAGCAGAAGAAAAATACATGGTTCTAAGTAAGACCTAAATGAACAGAATCATATTTGCTAATAAATTCTAGTTTCATGTGTTTACATGGTAGACTTCTTTGTTTTTGCTGAATGGTGACTTCCAAATTGGCAGCAGGGTGCCCTGGAAGACTAAAAGGTTCTCCCACTGGTTTCTGAATATTGCCATTTTGATGAAGATTACTGCCCATTTCCTCTTTTATGTAGAAATCAACCTGTTTGACCTATATAGAAAGCAGGAAAACTATGCAGAAAGCAGGAACTATTGGTTGGTGACAGCTTCTATCACAGGACTAGGCAACATAGTGTCCACAGGCACCAAGGCACCACTAGACACCTTTCTTGGTACCTACCAACCTGCCCTACCCCTCCCATTTATTTTTTTAAAAATAACAATAGGGAGAGAGAGGTATATACACCTATGGGTGGTGAGCTGGGGTGTGAGAGAGTGAATGGGTGGTGATCCATAGTGAGAGAGAGAAAGGACGCAAAAGAGAAAATAAGAGTCGAGACACAGAATGATGGTGAAATTAAGGGCCACATTTATTGATTCGAGGATCTGGGAAGGGACGAATGCGGGTGCTAGCTAAACCGGCTCTCGGCCAGTATACCCTTCAATGGGCGAGCATCCCAATCAGAGATGTGGCATATAGGGATGTACTTCGGGCCCTACCCGGGCCCGAAGTTCTCCGCAGCTCGGACCTCCGCGGTGGCGGTGGCCCAATCTCGCTCTTCAGAGTGGCGCAGAGCATTCTCCATGCCGCTCGAGCCACTCGAGCCGCCGCTGCCGCCAGAGGACCCCCCCAGCCCTCCCTGCTGCTGCTGCCGCCACCGGAGGACCCCCACTGCCCCCCACCGCCATCGTCCTACCTCCAGTGCGCCTCCGCGCCGCCTCCGCCGGCTGCGGAGCCACTGCTCCGGCGCGCTGGAGCCCCGCCTGAGAGCCGCCGGCACCGCCGGAGCCCCCCCAGCCCTCCCCGCTGCTGCTGCCAGAAGCCCCCCACCGCCCCCCACTGCCGTCGTCCTACCTGATCCTGCGCTCCGCCGCCTCCGCACCGCCTCCAGCGCCCCACCTGCGCTCTGGAGCCCCGCCTGCGCTCTGTTTTGGCATGGGGAACCATGGCAACAGGGCTTAAACAGCCCTGTTGCCATGGTTCCCCCTGCCAAAACAGAGCGCAGGGTCCCGTCGCGTCACTTCCTCCATGCCGGAGGTGACGCGACGGGACCCCGCGGACAGGCAAGCAGGCTCTCCGCTCTGCGGAGAGCTTCTGGTAAGTCCGCGTGGGTGGCTGAGAATCTCGGCAGACACGAGCAGGCCCAGTTCAGGCCTCGCTTGTGTCCGCCGAGATTCTCGGCCACATCCCTATGTAACTCGCCACTCCCCAATTTTACACCGTGCGGTGTCGGAAGGCCTCCTCCATGTCACCGCACGGGGCCGTGAAACACCATGCGGGTGAGAGGAATTGGCCTCAAAGGCGGACCCTATCTCCCTGGCCGTGCCATGAAACCGGGCTCAGGGGAGGCTAAGGTATCGCCAGTCACCTGAAAGGTGCCGTGGGATGATCACCGAACCTCACCCCACTGCCTAAAACCCGCACTTACCGCCAGTGTGACCAAATCAGGGAGACTACGCAAAAACAAAAAAGCACCCAACCCAAGAACACAGTGCAGAGTAATTGAAACACGCACACCACCACCAGGCCAATCAGCAATGGTGAGCCAAAATTCCTACTCGGCCCCGTCAACTGGCGACCAGAAATCCCACACTGTGAATTGGGAGGGGGGGAGCTGCTTTGAGAAAAGAGGCAGAGGGTGGGGTGACGCTGCCTAATAAATGCCTCCGTCACTCCTCCCCCCGCCTTGAGCCCATAGGTGGTTTCGAAATTAAACAGCCTCACCTCTCATTCCTCCACGCGCGCAAATAGTCCTCCCACCAACAGCTACGCGTTGGTGGGGGAAGGGGAGTGTGTGGGGCAGTGGGATGAGTTGGCTAGCAGAGGTGGGTGGAGAGAAAAAGGATTTGCCTTCTGTGAAATAGGTTTCTTTTGGCACACAAAATTAGATTCAAAGGAATTGTTTGGTGTGCTGGGGCTCAGACCCTTCCTTTTGTTTTGCACGCAATCTTTTGTGCAGCTTACTTTTCCTTTGTGCCTAGCTATGCTTGCCATGGCAGTCATTTGTGGTTGTGCCCAGGACAGTTTCTCAAATTGCCAAATGTGCCCATGGGCCCAAAAAAGTTTGCCTGCCGCTGTTCTATAACATTGGAGGGTGAGCAGGTGAACCAGCATCTGATGGTGTCATTAGGTTTTGTAATAGCATTGCCTGAGTGAATATGGAGACAGAATTATCTGAGTTTGTTGCTTAGTCCTTGGATATAATATCCTTGTTAGCTGATCTATTGTAGCTAGTGAGTATATTAGGAGTAGATCTGTAAGCAAGGGCAGCCTCCTATTCCAGGCCTGGATAGGTTGTAGATCACTGATGATACACTGGAGTGATTCTAGCTGGGAGCCAGTAGTGAAGTTAGGTTATTTTGGACAATGGACTTAATGTGGTCTTACAGAGTGAAGGATCTTTAGAATGTAATACATATTACTGAAATTACTTCCAAATGTGCTAAGTCAGCTCTGCTGTGTTTTGCCCCTGGCAGCACAACTGCTGGGGGCTGTAATTTACAAGTGGTGCATGTTCTATTACAGGCAGTCCCCGGGTTACAAACGAGTTCCGTTCTTAAAAATGTATTTTAAGTCGAATTTGTATGTAAGTTGGAAGAGCATAGCGTTCTATACGTTAAAATTGGCATTTACTCAAATTGCATAAATTATGCAAATTGCATAGTATACTACACTATGTACTCTATGTAAATGACATAGTGCCGGGGAACCCAGAAGTCTGTTCTTAAGTATGGGTTGCCTGTAAGTCAGACGTTCTTAACTCGGGGACCGCTGCCTGTACTTCCTCTTCTGGACCTGTTCAGTAGTGGGTTACTATGTACAGTCTGGCCTTTTCAGTCTGTTTCTTAAATTCATTGGGAGGTTATTGATGTTTTAAGAATGTCCAACATAAATCCTACAAGTATACATTTCTGTCCAATAACTGCACTACTGGCTCCCAGTATTCTATTGTTAAGTTTTATGATACACCTGCATTTATTGGACGGTGTGGTGTGCTTTGGGTGGCAGCTAGTGGAAGCATGTGTAGATATTTGCAGCAGTTGGTGGGCCTCCAATATATAGTGGTGGTGTTTAGATAGCGATCAAATAGAGACACTACAGAGTCCAGAAAGTGAACCTGCTGTTTGCACCAGTGCAGGCAGAGGTGGTGAAGAAGGTGCGTAGGGGTGGGATTGTTGAAGTCTTGGTGGGATTCTTTAAAAGCCTACTTCATGTGGGTCCAGATGATGAAGATGTCATTGATGTATCTCAGGTAGAGGATAGGCCTTTGGGGACAGGAGCTAAAGTCAGTCATGAATATGTTGGCATGCTGTGTGGAGCCAGGTACCCATGGTGGTAGCCATTGACCGGAAGATTCAAGCTGTCCCGAATGCCTGGAAAGCTTCCCAGTGGCAAGACCTGACTAGAATGGTTTTGTTATCTCACTTTAATGTAGGTATATTGTCTCATGTTTTCAGTCACTGCACATATTCATCTGTTATTCTGGCTCATTCTCAAAGATAAGAAAAAGTGAACAGACACCTTGACTATACACTAAATTAGTATGACTCTGTAAAAGAGTGCAGATTAAAACCTTGTAGATCCTATTTTTGGAAAAGATTGATTTGTTCCTCCTCCCGCCTCCCTTTTCCATTCTGATAAAAGCTCTTAAATCTTTCTAATTGCATATTTGTTGATATGCTGCTAGTTTTGTACTGTAAATCAAACCAACAAGCTTTACATATTAGCTATTGAACCTATTGTTGCAACCTTCTGCAGGAACACCATGTGGCTCAGACAGTTCTTTAAAAAATCTTATGAGCGAGCTACTTCAGATTAAATAAGTAGATGCCAGAAAAGGTGGTCACTCACTCAGTACAATTTGAATTTTGAGTCCGTCTCTTTTGTAGGAAATAACATTTTAGATTTTACTCTGTAATTTTTTGTAGTATCATTCAATGCTTCTTCCCCCATGCCTGATTCTGCCCACATATTTACTTCCATGATGAGTTTATAATCTGGCTGAGTACATCTGATTTGCCCAATTTGTTTCTATTACATGTTTATGTTGAGAAAATTGCTGTGACCATCCATGATCCTATGAGGCCATCTTATACTATCAAACCATTGGTCCAGCTAAACCAGGGGTCTGCAACCCGCGGCTCCGGAGCCGCATGCGGCTCTTTCAAACCTTTGCCGCGGCTCCGCTCCAGTCTGAGACTCCGCTGGCCCGCTCCAGTCTGAGACTCCGCTGGCCGCCTGGCCTGGCCGCCTGTCACTTACCGTATTTTTCGCACCATAAGACGCACTTTTCTCCCCCCAAAAAGGAGGGGGAAATGTCTGTGCGTCTTATTGAGTGAATGCTGGGGAAAAAAACCAAATATTTTCCCCCCTACCTTCCTCTGCGTGCCTCCAACCGGTCCAGTGGAAGACAGGAGGAGGGCTCCTGCAGGGAAAAAAACTTGGCAGCGGCACCCCCCCCCCCGGAAGCAGGGACTCGAGCAGGCAGGCAGCGGAAGAGAGGAGAGCTGCCCAGTAGCATCCCCCAAGGCTGCCTGCTCCGCAAAAAACTTTGCCGCCGCCTCACATATGGCCTGATTCTGTTGGCGGGGGCAGCCCGATTTCGCTCTTCTGAGTGGTGCGGAGCGTTCTCCGCGCCGCTCTAGCTGCCGCCGCCGCTGGAGTCAATGCCGGAGCCGCTGAAGCCGCCGCCGCCGCGTCACATCCAGCTGCTTCGGCGCGCTGGACCCCCGCGCTATGATTTTGGCGGGGGAACTTTGGCGGGGCGGGGGAACTCTGGCGCGGCGGCAGCACCCCCCCCGGCAGCAGGGACGCGAGCGGGTGAGCGGCAGAAGAGAGGAGGGCTCCTGCACGCGCCAAAGTCCCCCCCCGCCAAAAACATAGCGCGGGGTCCAGCGTGTCGAGGGACCAGCGCGGCCGGCTCGCCGCAGAGAGCACAAGCAGGCGAGGAGGCAGGTAGGCTATCCGGGCATGCTGGGAGTTGTAGTTGTGCAACAGCTAAAGAGCCCCAGGGCAGGGGGAAGTGCTCTGTTTCCCAATCAGGGTGCCTCCAGCTGTTGCAGCTGCCCCTTTTGCCCCACATTAAAGACAGGCCTGAGTAGCACCCTCATCATCCACCAGCAACACCCTCCCCCCAGCAGTAGCACCCCCATCATCCACCAGCAAATCCTGCTGATGGATGATGAGGGGTGCTATTACCACATGGAGGGTGTTTCTGGTGGATGATGAGGGTGCTACTGCTGGATGGTGCTGATGACGGGATGCTACTGCTTGGGGGGGGATGTTGCTGGTGGCATCCCATCATCCACCAGCAACACCCCCATCATCCGTCAGCTGATAATTTCCCCTACCTATGCACCCAACATAATCCACCAGCTCTCGCTGGTGGATTATGTTGGGTGCATAGGTAGGGGAAATTATTACATTTTATATGTGGGGCACAATGTCACAATGGTTTTGCGGCTCCCAGTTTTTTTTTTTCTTCGGAAACGGGTCCAAGTGGCTCTTTTTGTCTTAAAGGTTGCAGACCCCTGACTGCTAAACCAATAGTATCTTCTCTGAAAGGCAGCAGGTCTCCAGGGTATCTCAGGTGCAGTCCAGCATCTGCCACCTGAGATCTTTTTTAAAAGTAGGGTACTATGGATGGAACCTGGGGCCTTCTGTACACAAATCTTTTATTGATAGATTTTTAGTTTATAAAACTAAAGGGCTCTCAGGGCAGCTAACAAATCCAAAAAAGATAAAACAACAACAATGTGTTGCAACCATAAAGCAACAATGCAGTAATCATGAACACAGAGCAGCAGGGCCAGCGCTACCGCTAGGCAAATTAGGTGGCTGCCTAGGGTGCGTGGCTGAAGAGGGCGCAGAAACGCTGCGCTCCTTCCGGCTGACTCTTCCTCGCCACCGGTGCGCTCCTCCCCCGCCTGGCCGCCTTACCAACAAAGGCACCACCAGGTCAGTGCAGGGGGGATTGCGGGCGCCGGGCGGGCTCGGGGTCACGCTCAGCTTTCCTCGGCGCCCGGAGCTAGGCCGGGTCAGGAGCGTGCGTGGCAGTGGCGACCGGTCTGAAGATGCTGCGCGGTGGGCGAGGCTGGCTTGGCAGCAGGGAAATCGGCGGCCGGAGGCGGCCGGCGGGCGGGCGGGCAGGGGCGTTGGGCAAGCAGGCATTTCCTGGCTGCTTTGCTCCTGAGCCCCCCCGGCACGAGAGGGGGGGCGCTAAATATAACATTGCCTAGGGCGCCAAACTGCCCTGCACCGGTCCTGCAGAGCAGCCAAGTAAAACAAGAAACAGCTAGAAGTTTGGAAAGATCTGGTAAAATAAAATGGGTTTTCATGTGCTGCCAAAAACCACAACAGAATAGGCACCGGGCAGCAGGGCCGGTGCTACAATTAGGCTAACTAGGCAGCTGCCTAGGGCACAGGGCTAAAGGGGGCGCCAGAAATAGGGAGGGAGGGCTCAAGTGGGAAGGGGGGGTGCTAAATATCTGATCTTGCCTAGGCAGGGCTTTTTTTCTGGTGGAACTCACCGGAACTGAGTTCCAGCACCTTTTCTTCTATTAATTGCATTACAATTTAATCGCCATCTACGCCCGAGGAAATGTAATCCAAGAGTTCCGGTACCTTTTTCTCCAGAAAAAAAGCATTGTGCCTAGGGCACCAAACTGCCTTGCACCAGCCCTGCCGGGCAGACCTCCCTGAGGAATGCATTTCAGAGGCAGGGTACCACAATTGGAGCCGCCCTTTCCCCAATTGCCACCTGCCTAAATTCTGAGGGCAGAAACACGCAGAGAAGGGCCTCAAAAGATGAGCATAGGGTGCTTTCAGACAGGGGGCTCTTAGTGCTAACAATCCAAAGGCACTGTGCAGTTATGCCATCTTCTTTTTTCTTGAATGAATTTCCCATGGTAACAAAAAAAACCTGAAGAAATTATAGGAAAACATGAGAGATTTACAAATGAAAGATGACATCTGCAAGGCAGCTATATAATACTAAAATCAGAAATACATATTAAAGTTAGTAAAACAAAATAGATAGAACAATCAACCAATAATTAATTTAGCAATAAGGAACCCCCCCCCCCAAAAAAAACAACAACAGCCCAACCCACAAGAATCGGAGAAGGAAAAATGCAGTGAAGCATTACTTCAAACTCAAGCTTCCAAATGCTCCCTGAGAAAGATGATATTGCCTAGTTTTGTAAAGCTAGCAGGGAGGGGGGAAGTGTACTCCCTTAGATAAAGCACTGCTGCCTCCGGTCACTTCCTGCAATATTTCAAACAGTGAGGGGACCTGAAGCCAGGGATGGGGACTCGGACTCCAAGACTCGACTCGTGAGTCGGACTAAGTCCCCCCTCTGACTCGAGTCAGACTCGAGTCCCAATATTTTTAATGGGACTCGAGACTCGACTCAGGACTCGAGACCAAGGGCTCGTGTTCCAAAATTGTGTTCCTCAAATGCAACATGGATAGGTTTTAGGAAGTACAGCAAGTTTATTTTTAAAAATCATTTTCCTAAAATGCAACCTTTCAGACATTTTGGGTTTGGCTGCCTCTGCCTGCCTGTTTGGGGTTCCCAGCTTCCTCTGCCTGCCTAGTCTCTTCATAACCAGTTCCACAGTTTGAATTGTCCAAGACAAAGGCCTCTGCCTGCCTGTTTTGGGGTTCCCTGCCTCCTCTGCCTGTCTGGTTATTTTGGGTTTGTCTGCCTGGTCTGTTCTTGCCAAAATCAGTTGCAGAGTTTTGAAATAAAAAGGCACACTTGTGCCTATAATTTATTTAAGCCACACATCTGAAATAGTCTTATTTTGTTGGGGAACCCCCCCCCCCATTGATTTTAATAGGGACTCGTGGAGTCAGCTTTGGGAGTGACTCGTGACTCGTGAGTCACCATTTTGGACCAAGGACTCGGACTCGGACTCAAGACTCAGGTCCAAAGACTCGTGACTCGACTCGTGACTCGAAACTAAGGACTCTTCAACATCCCTGCCTGAAGCAGGAACATCTCAAAATATAGGGAGGTTCATATTTATAGAAGAAAGCCATCCTTTCAGTATCCTACACCCCAGACTATTTATTCTAGCCGTTGTGATCATGGAAACTGCTGGAGCCTGGAGCTGTCTCCATGGATCACATGATTTATAGGATACATTTGATACTAATGGCTGCATGGAGAAAATAAAAAGGACTTGCATATGTGAATCAGTCCTCACACTTACCTGAAAGGAATGCTGTTTTTAAAATCCATATAGAAACCACATCCGTTGTTTGGGATAGCCCTAAATCTACAAACAAATATGTCTCACATCTTGCACCAAACATCTCGGGAGATCTTATAATATATGAACATTTTTGTTAACAACTATACTGAGTATTGGTGCTAGGAGTATAGGTGCAGGAGTTCTATACATGAAGAGAAACATACTGAAGGGACACAAATATACACTGGAAATATACATTGGTGTTTCCATTTCCATTCCCCCCCATTCTTAAAAAAATGTGCTTAACAATGGGTTGGATCAAGACTTGGACATGCTTATAGTAGATCCATTGAAATCAATGGGACTTAACATTAGTCACGAATAACTTAAATCCCATTAATTTCAATGGGATTTCTATAAGCATGACTTAAATCTGGATCCAACCCAATGATGGGAAATTGTGTCTCTATTTTCATTGTTAGTATGTGTCTGTATAGTGCTGGGGACAAGGCAATATAAAATGGGAAGGGGCCCTGATTGGTAGAATGTGAAAAACAGCTGTTTTATTGAAGTCTTAGTATTTTACATCTTCCATGAATGAATGCTCACAAGTCCAAGCGAAGTAGTAAAAATGTCATGCTTTGAAATAATTGCTGCAGCCCTGGCAACTGACAGTGTCCTAAATTCTGAAATATATATTACCTCAACCAGTACTGATCTTATCTGGAATAAAACATTCAGGCTGCAATCCTATAAACACCCACTTGAGAGTAAGTCCCATTGAACTCAATAGAACTTCCTTCTGAGTAGACATCCACAGGAGTGTGCTGTTAATCATGCTGAGTCAAGGATCCCTTAATCTCAGATGTAACAAACTGCAGTGTTACCAAGCATCAGTGTGAGACAACTAGATAGCAATGAGAGATTACTGCTGCCAGCTTGTTCTTCCTCTTGTAAACACGTAGCAAAAAAACCTTTAGCAGGATGTTGTAGAAATCATGGGTTTAGTCTATTCATACAGGTGCCCTGCTTGGAGCACTTGAACATTAACTATCTGTATTTATTGTATGCCAACTCAGCTAAAACCACCTCTCCCGTCTCACTTAAGCTATAATATTCCAAAGTGATTTTCATGCTCAGACCACAACTCTACAGCTGGAGGAACATCTTGGTATACCTTCTCCTTCTGTGTGGGAACTGATTTCATAGATCATAGAGTTGGAAGGAGCCTACAAAGCTATCAAGTCCAACCCCCTGCTCAGTGCAGGAAACTAGAGGAGGGGTCTCCCATCCAAGTAATAACCAGGCCTGACCCTGCTTAGCTTTCCACGCTCAGACAAGCTGAGCCAGCGTGAGCCACAGGCCTGTATATTAAAATGTCGATAATAATACTAATAATATATTATATTTATACTTATAGAAGCGCCATGTTCAAAAGGCCTGGGAGAAACAGAATTATGAAAATGCTAAACATAAAAGGTAGGATTTAGAATAAAAAGAGAACTTAAGGAAATATTGTGGGGAGACAAAATATTAGGTTAATTAATTCCTGATCTATGGTGTGCTTTTTCAGGAGCAGGAAAAGCAATCCTAAGTAAGTGGGGTCTCAGGACATGGGATAGGGACCAACATCCAAAGCCCTGCTGACTTGCACTGACCAGGGCAGAAGATGTTGGGGTGTGGGATTGATGGGTTTTTCAGCCCAGCAGATAATTTCATTTTACATTTCCCCCCATTGCTTTCAATTAGAAATGAGATATGCCAGTTCAAGGCTGGCAGAGCTGAGGGACCTGGTTTGGACCCCTCTTGGGGAAAGAGTGCAGTTTTAGATTGAGTGGATCCAAAGCCAGCTCCAGCTCACCTCTGCCCCGCTCCTACAATGCCCCATTTTGGGACCTTATGCTTACTACCTGCAGTGGGAACATTGCCAGTGTAGCTTTCTACCTGCTCTCTAAGAGACCTTTAAAATATCGCTGGTAATAGTGGAGTATTATGACTATATCATACATTTAATACTAGTTTTATGTAGACTCACAGATGAAAATGATTCATTGAGTTATTTTATCTGTGTCCCCAGCTGTGCAGGAGTATGAGTTCATTAACTAAAAAGATCATCATTCTAGGCCAAAATATTTGAAAGACATGGAACATCCATCCTCTCTAAGCTGTTATGCAGCCATATATAGCTATATATACTCTCAACTGTGGGGAAATTTCCTTCTATTCTGTCCACAGCTTCCCTTCCTAATTCTTGTAAGTTCTGTCTTTTAAATTATTTCCCTTTTAAAAAAAAAACTCAAAATGTTCTCAGTTTTTCTCATCTTTAATATACCATTACTTCCTTTTCAAGCATGCAGCTATATTGCATCTAGAGTAGAGAAATATCTTTCATCATAAGTGAAAAAAAGAACAACTTATAACATCCAGCTCTTATTATATTGGACAAAATGAATTTACATCAACTCATCTGATAGGATCACTAAAGGGTCTGTATTTTCTTTATCCTTTTACCCATTCATATGTGTGTGTACACACACACACACACACACACACGGAGACACATATATAGATATATATTAGTGCACACACACACAATTTTTCCTGACTCTTGACAAACTTGATTTTGATAATGAATCATTCATATTTTCTAGTCATATGGTACCCACAAATGGTACCAGCATTCTGGCTCTTTCCTCTCTACATACGTAGATAACAGCTTCATTCTAAAGCAAAATTATTTTATGAATAAAATCTGTGCCACAGACAGAGCATCCTTGTCTGCCATCTGTGTGGTGTTCACCTGTAGAGCTCAAAACATAACATATTTTGTGAGTTTTGTTCTGAGCATTCACACTGCATGGATCTCAATATGTATCCTGTTGTTACCATATATTCATGCTATATTTGATCTTAGCCTGTGATCTCCTGATCTGGCTGTCCTCAGTCTAGGTCTGACCTGAAGCCAGAGGTTTCTAGTCTTGATTGCTGAAAGGTTTACAGGATGCTGGAGGTTTCTGTCAAACACACCATGTCTATTGTCTGTTGTATCAATGATTACTTTTGCTGAGGATACTGTCTGCTAAAGAGAGTATTCTAGCTGTTCTTGCAGAAGCCACTGTTGTGAAGTAACGAAAAAGCTTTTTATTTTGTCATGCACTCATCAAAGTATCTTTTTGGGTGTGGGGAGAAGAAGGAAGGGAGCAGGTTGAAACAGAATGACTACCCTAAAACTACCCTTAGCTCGTTAAAAGTAACTGATGATTCTTTATATATCCTCAAGTTAATATGCAAAGATGCTGCTCAGCAGAAAGTGTTGCCTATATTTCTTGCTCAGGTATGCTCACCAAGGAAGAGTATATATGCTAATTGTTTCCTGCAAGCTTATATATGTAATTTTAATTTGTATTCTGAAAGCTGACCTGTATGGTTTTGTGATATCATGGGACATAGATATCTATAAGAAATGGCTGATTTGTGCTTCATTCTTCTATTCTCTGGATGAAGTCTTCTGAATGAATCTGACCAAGCTTTAAACTAATGTCTCTGTCTCTATATCTGCCTGCATGTGAACAATTCCACAAGGAGGGAATCTGGTAGTGTGTTGGCATCCCTGAACCGTAGACCAGGGGTGGGCTGCATGCATACCCCATCCTTTTGTGTGTGTGCCCCTCGCCACCCCAAATTGCTGCCAAATTGCTGCTGAATTTTGGTGCTGTGCAGCAGTGGCTAAAAAAAAAGCAGCTGCATTTTCACTTTAAAATAAGGCATGTGGGGAGCACATGCCTTGTTTTAATGCAAAATTGTGCTCCTTGGAGCTTCAGGTATGTGATTTTTCATTAAAACAAGGCATGCACTCCCCACATGCCTTGTTTAAAAATGAAAGAGTTTTTGCTTGCCACTAAATTGCAGGAAATTCCAGTGGTGGAAGTATGTATGCTGCCCCTAGTGGGTTCTGGGGATGAAAATTGGCCCCCAGACCCTCTGAACTTGGTCACCCCTGCCCTAGACCATAAGCAAATTAGCCTTTTCATTTATTTATTTATTTATTTATTTTTACACTGCTCAAAAACAAGTCCTTGGGACAGTTTACAAAACTGGTAAATCAATAATACAAAATACAATCCAATAACGGCAAGAATTAAATGTAAAAAACAATATCAATACAACCTACATAAACATAACAAAGGGACGAATTCTTACTACCTTCTAGAACTGTGAGGACGGATAGGAAGAAGCTGAATGGGGTGGGGTGGTGCAAAAGAAAGGAGGAAGGGGAAAAAATAACGACAAGAAATAAAACCAAATCTTCTGGAGCCCCTCCAGGGATAACCAGCACACGATCAGCATAAAAACCAGCACAAATAAATTAAAGTGTGTGTGTGTGTGTGTGTGTGTGTGTGAGAGAGATATTTACAATCAGGCACCATTTGGAGGCCGCTTTAAATTGCTCTATATAGTCTCTGTTATCACAGGGTAAACAATGTGCGGCAGCTTCATGTGTGTTCTGCATTCCCTCCCACTCCCCCTCCCGCACAAATCTTTGTTTTGGGCTTTTGTGCTGGAGTGGGGGGGGGAATTGCCCCAACTATATCACAAAATATCATATCAACATGTAAAATAATAACAGTTGTCACTTAGAGCGAAATAATACTGCAGCCCGAATATGTAGGCTGGATTACTTTATAATGGTGATGTGAGGGCTGATTTGCACTGGCACAGACCACTCAGCAGCAGTGGATTGGATCCAGACTTAGTCACAGAGTAGTAGACCCTGTGACTTCCATTCATTTCAGTGGGTCTACTCTAAGTATGGCTAAATCTGGATCCGACTCAATATTTTCATAATTCAATGACTTTCAGCTGAAGGTGACTTCACTGAAAACTACTGCCTTTGGTGTCAGATGAAGTGATACTGAAGAGCTATCTGTGGTGCTGGAAATGATTTCTGATGGCTGTTTCACACATGCAACTTGGTGCTGCAGTCAACATGTGATGATGAGCTTGCATGTATTGAAGTCAATCCTACCAAGGGTGGCAGTTATTCTGGACCGGGGTAACGCCGCCTGGGCATCTTTTGCCCCCTGGGAAGTTGTGACCTCCGTAAGCATATAATTTATCTTCTTTTCCTCCTTTCCATTTGTTTGTTTGTTTGTTTGTAGGAAACGCTTCCATTCTCCCCACTTGTAGTCACAGTGACATCAGGTTTCTTACGAAACTGAAGCTAATGGAGAGGTCTGTTAAGCGTGCGCACGGGTGTGTGTGTGTGTGTGTGTAGAAACCCAGCTATCATCCCCCCTCCCCTCACACACAAACACACCGCATTTCATACTCCCCTGCAATTATAATCACAGCGCGCACACACAGAGAGACGCTCTCTCTCTCTCTCTCTCTCTCAACGACAGCAAAGGTTTCCCCGGCTGCACGGGCGGTTTGAGGGAGGACTAGACAAGAAGGCGCGAGGGGCGGGCGAGCGAGTGGGAAGGAGGCGGGAAAAAGAGAGCACGAGCTCTGCCGGGTAGAATACTAATCAGGCAGGTTCCCGTCTGCAGCGAGCCGGCTGCCTCCACTGCAGAAACGCGCACAGGCAAGGCGCACTTGGACCATCTCTCCCACACCACGCTCAAACGAGGGGCAAGCAGGCACCTCGGGGTGGGCGCTAGGAACTTCCAGGCGCGGGCGCGCGCCCTCCTGCCCTTTCCCGCCTGCTGCGAGCGCCTCCCCCCTCCCCCCTCCCCCCCTCCTCCTCCTCCTGCCTCCGTCCTTTCATGGCTTTCCGCGCGGAGCTGCTCTGGAGGAGCCCGGCTTTCCCCACCAGCTGTTGCCACCGCTACCTGCAGGCTGCCTCGTCGTCGCCCAACTTTGAAGGTACTCGCTCTGCCGCCGCTCCCTGGCGCGTCTCCTCGGCGGCGCGTCTTTGAAAAAGGGCAGGCGAGAGAGAAAGAGAGAGAGAGAGGACCCCTCTCTTTCCACCTCCCGCCCCCACCCCCGCGGAGCCCTAGCGACGCGCGGCACCCATGGCAGCACTATTTGGCAGGCTAACTTCTCCCCGCCTGCCCCCTCCGCTTGCCAGACAAGCGCTGCTGCTGCTGCGGCTCCTTCTTCTCAGCCTCTTTGCAGCCGGAGACTGGCAGCTGCAGCAGGAGGACCAGGGGAGCGACGGCTTGTGAACGCCCCGCGGGTCAGTCTCTTCTCTGGGCGCCCTGGTAAGGGGGGAGGCTCAGCTCGCCCGCCCGCCCGCCGGCTCGGCTTCGCGCCCTCTTGTTGTCAGTTTGGCACGAACCAATGCAGATGCAGCCCAGGTTTTAGCGGGGCTATTTCAGACAGCCGGGGGAGTTTGCTTCGCTTCGGATGGTGCTGCTTGCTGCTGCCTCTGCGGGAGACCCTTCGTTCTCCATCGCCGGGCTTATCCGTCACGGGCACTTCCTAAACGTGGTCTTAATTGCCAACTAATCTCCATCGGCTGCGGCTCTCCCCGGGTGTCATGCAGTCCCTCATTTCTCCTGTGACCAAGGCGATTCTGGTGGCTTTGTTCATCTTCGCCATCCTCCTCATCCTCTATGTGATTCTGTGGTACATCTGCCGAGATGTCGATTGCGATCATGGGATCTGATTTGGGATGCTGGGCAAAGGCTTAAGGGACGAGTTCTTACTGCCTTCTAGAACTGTGAAGACGGATAGGAAGAAGCTGAAGGGGGTGGGGGACGCAAAAGAAAGGAGGAAGGGGAAAAAACAACGACAAGAAATAAAACCAAATCTTCTGGAGCCCCTCGAGGGAAAACTACCATCAAAGCTAACCCAAGATTGACCTTCAGAGATCAGGGTGACCCGGTGAGTCTCTCCACTTCTTGTTTACAAACGGGCAAGGGGAAAGAGACAAAACTTCTTATGCCTGATTAAAATATATATATATTTGCAGCAAAAAGGAGACACCCCTGCTGCCCCCAAAATTAGAATATTCATGTATCTGCTCCTCCAGAAACTACTGCAGTGTCAGGCAGTTTTGACTGGCTTGCATAGTTGTTCCATACGTGGCTACAGTAATCACCATAACTGCATGTGTGAAGATGGGGGGGGGGGGAGAGACGACGACCACGGATCTCTTCTTAGCTCTTCTGCTCGTGTTTTCCCTGCTGTTTTAAATCTGAAGAGACTGCAAAGTAGCTTCTGTCTACTACTTGCAGCTGCGGAGCTCTGGGTTCTATTTCATATGAAATGGGGACATGGGGGGGTGTCTAAAAAGAACTGTAGAAGTAGATATGTAAGCGAGGTAGAAAGCCGTAGTTGTTTTGTGTCCCCCTCCGCCAGCCTGCTTTAAAGTCTACCTTTAAAATGCACAGGATTTATGTGTGATTGAAAAGGTGCGAGGCTGCTATCAAGGACTGTTAGGTTGTCTTTGCAGCCCTCAAATTGGTATGCAGGAGGTAACTGCACTACTAAACAGACCATAAAGGTAAGCCCGTGTGACAGAAGGAGCAAAACGCTTTACGAATTCAAAAGGTGGAAAAAAATCAAGGAAGTAACTGAAAATTAAACCCCGTGCATGCAAGATTCTAGAGGCACAAAAACATGTTCCATGGTGTAAACACTTTAGAATGATTTTGCCTGTTACGTTTCACTCTGCATAGATTTGCATTTTAAAATGCCCGTTGAGCGGTTTTGCGGTTGTTGTTGTTTTGTTTTCACTGGCCAAAGCATTTGAAATAGTGTGGGGGCTGTGTGAAGAGAAAAATATGCTTCACGCGCATCCTTTCTGGATAATAGCCAAGATTCTGTATTTAAAACAAATCACCCCCAACCCCTGAAGCTGTACTGATAGTAGGTGCAATCTCATCTCATTCCATTCAAATAAGTGGGGGGGGAGTTGCCATTGAATTCAGTGGGAAGTGGACTGCATGCATGCAATGCGTTTAATTGCAGAGTTGTGAATATGTGTACTGCTATCGCATAAATATTGGGAATGCTATAAGAAACACACATCCTGCTCCCTTATATTGCCTACACAGGGAAGAAGGAGTGTGGATGTCCCATGATCATGATGATGACAATATATCATTATGAACTCCCTTAATGTAGCCTCCTGTAAAATAAGGGGGGGGGGAGGGGAGACTGTCAGACACAGTGACTAGATGGAGATGACCAAAATGAGATGTCTTTCTGAAAAGGAGGGGGGGTGCAATAAATAAACCTCCAGACTGTACTATTTCTGTGACTGGCAGGAGAGGGCTTAGGAATGAGAGCCTAGACTCTGGGATGTATTTCCCTTTATTAGTGTATATGCTGTGTGAGACATGGACACTCTCTGTCTCACACACCATATGCACCAATTAAGAGAGATGCTTTGGGGGGAGGGGAGGCAAGAGAGAAATTGATTTGTTTTAAACTCCCAAGGGTGTCCATGTAGTCAAAGTGCAACTCTGTGATCTGAGACGATGGATGTTGCCTTGCCTTGCCTGAAGGTGACTTCTTATCTCTGGAGCCCTTTTAATATAGTTGAGAAGTGGGGGAGATGTGGGGAGGTGCATGCCCTTATGAAGTGATCTCCATTAAATTTTGCTCCAGCTCACATTGCACCTCAAAGGTCTTGTGGTCTGGCTGGTTATTGTTGATATTACTATTAATGCACCCTACCAACTAACGTGATTACAGCAGCAGTGTCATCAGTGTTTACATGTCTGGCAACTACATTCCTGAATCCATTTGTATATCCTTTCCTTCTCCCCAGCTGAAATGCCTGCTGCTCAAGACTGTGAGCAAGCAAAAGGTCACAAGCAGATGTCTAAAACAACTAGTCGGTCTTTACTGAAAACTATTTCCTACAATGGTAGGCTTCTTGTGCCTGGACTGTCTCCAAATGGCAACAGCAATCGAGAACAAATAAATAACACTCGGTATATTTATAAGACCTCTCAGATATTATGCACTTATATTATAACAAATGGAGATTCACTCCACAGGGGTGTTCTCCTGCACGAGCCCACTGTGAAATGAATGGGAGTTCCTCAAGAGCATGGCAGTGTTTTTCTGCATAGCTCCTGTTTGTATCATTAGGGGCTGCGCAAGACAACTTTCTGTGATGCAATGAGCTCTTGAAAGAAACCCATTACAGAAAGGATACTAGAGAGCTAATGTATACAGAAGTTAACATTTTTCATATTTCATGTTGTTGTTGTTTTTACAAAGTATTAATTTCATGAAAAGCCAACTATTAGATTTTAGTTATTTTATGCTGGCGGGTGGGTGAATTCATAGACATAACTCATGATTAAACAGCATTGCATTTCTACAGGCTGTGAAATGGTTCTTCTATATGCTGTATGCATATCTCTTATCACTTCAATACTAGGTAAAATTCTTAAAAATTCTTTCCACAACAGAACATATTCAAGCTAAGAACAGTAAGTCATAACTCACATTAACTGTATTTCAACTTTGCAAATATATATATATATATTGTGACACTACGTATAATGAAAGTATGGCTTCTACCAATTAAATTGCTGTGCAACACTTAACATTTGGCTCCTCAACATTTGCTTGGAAGTAAGCCCCAATAAAAAGCAGTGGGACTTACTATTCAGGTAAATGATTTTACAGTACAATCCTATACAAGTTTTCTCAGAAGTAAGCCCCGTAACTTTCAGTGGGGCTAACTCTCAGGTAAGATAGGATTGCAGCCCTAGGATCATATTGTTGGAACCATGCAGCCCAATTCTATGCATGTTTACTTCAAAATAAATCCACGGAACTCAGTGGGGCTTACTTTTGAGTAAACATCCATAGGATGAGACCATTAATGTTATTACAAAGTAACTTTATCCAAACTGTAATTTGCAAAAATATTCTCATACAGGTCCTTACAAAGTGCTTTTAATATATTCAACTTTAAAATACTTGAATTTGTAATGGAACAAGCATGTCAAATCAAGTTTTGCTTTCTGCTTTATGTCCCTGGAAGCAAAATATTGTGAGAATTTGTGTTATGTCACTGTAGGGTTTAAATACGCAATTGCTGCTCTCACTATAGGACTACCCCGGAACATTCAGCATATCCCTAGGGAAGAAGTAACTTTCTTGAGTATTCTTGGGAAGGTCAGTTGGTATCCTACATAATACCTTTTCTATTCATCCCTGACTAAAGAATTAATGTTGTTTGAGAGAAGCATGCTATTTAGGGCACTTGCGTTCTGTTTTCTCATTTGCATTCATCTTTTTGTAAAATAGGGTTTACAAGACCAGATGATCTATGAACAACTCATATAACTGAGAGCCAGTGTGGTGTAGTGGTTAGAGTGTTGGACAGGGACTCAGGAGATCCGGGTTCTAGTCCCCACTTGGCCATGACACTCACTGAGTGACTTTGGGTCAGTCGCTGACTCTCAGCCTAACCTACCCCACAGGGTTGTTGTTGTAAGGATAAAATGGAGAGGAGGAGAACCTTGTAAGCTGCCTTCGGTTCCTTGCAAGAGGAAAAAAGGCAGGATATAAATGTAATGTAACAACAACAACTTCTGCCACAGGAAGATCGGAAGCTGCCATATACCAGAGCAGACTATAGCCCCATGCATGTGTTAAAAAACTGTAAATGTGGAGGACAGATGCAGACATGTGCACTGCCCCCCCACCCCAGCTCTCTGTAGTAATGGAGAAGGACAGCAGCGAGGATGTAACCTCCTCGCTGCAGACCTTCCTCATCAACACAGGGAGGTTGGGGGTGGAGGGGGCAGGGGCCAGTGTCCCCATCTGCCCTCCACACTTACAATTTTGTAACACCTGTATAGGGCTCATTCATCCATCTAGCCCAGTATTGTCTACTTTTTTGTTTTGCTTTGCTATTGGTAGTGGCTCTGATAGAAAATCACCTGATCCTTTTAACTAGAGATGCCAAAGACTGAACCTGGGATCTTCGGCATGCAAAGCATGCACTCTACAACTGAACTATGGTCATTTCCCTGATATGTGTAATATTAAATCCTATTTGACCAACCTTTGACTTTCAGGGCAAAATGGTAAATATTAGGTGCCAGAAGTAGCATAAATGATTCACTGACATTTGTAGTTTCTGGTTTCTCCCAGTAATGTAGTGGACAAGGTGGTTGTACTTAGAACAGGGAGACCTAGTTTCAATAATGACTTGGACCAGGGAGGCCATGGCATCAACCATGAAGCTAACTCAATGATCTTACCAGTCCCCATCTATCAGTCTAACACTCACAAGGTAAACCCCATATATGTTGCCCAGAGCATCTTGGTGGAACAGTTGGATACAAAAGAAATTAAACATAGTAATTGATAATTATGCTCTTTCAAGCCCCTACCCTAAAACAAAACAAAACAAAACACAACATTAGCTATAACTGTGGCTTTCTTAAAGATGGTTTAACTCCTTTACTGTCAGAGTCTATTATGTCTTTAACAGCTACATGTAGCAGAGAAATTAAACAGTCATTCAGTCAGTTGATTTTATTACATTGAACCATAGGTTCTTACCATTTTGCCACAACAACAAAAAAAGAGACAGTCACAGTAACAAAAAGGTTACTGTGACCTTTTTTCCTTGTAGGAAAAAAGGTGGGGTATAAATGTAATAAATAAATAAATAAAAAGTCACTCAGATCAGTTCATCATGTATATAATCTATATAGCAACTTTTTTTAGGACCTTTGCTCTCAACCTTTTAGCAGCCACTGCAAATAAGGCTGCTTGATCTAGGGATGGCTGAGAATTTCACTTGGTTTTTTGATAAGAATTTACCAAAATCCTCAAAGTTCTCCATGTTCAGGAAGAGAAAGAACTTGAGATTTTTTAAAAAAAATCAAATGTGGGGGGGAAATTGAAACTGACAGACTCCCCCATCCAGGCCCAGGGCTTTGAGTGATTTCCTCTTAAAAGTCTGGGTATCCCTGCGTATTCAACCAAGTCAGTGCTTAATTAGGGTTGCTGGCTGCCTCTCTCTTTTTTCTCACGGGCTCCTCTTCACTAGCAGCCACATGGCTGGCAGGTAAAATGTGGTATTCTCCATGCTGGGAATAGCTGAACCTGTTGAACGGGGCCAGTGCCAATGCAGATGGCTGATAAAAATAATAATAATTCAGTTCGTTTCTGATAAAAATTATCCAAAATTTGCAGTTCTTCATATTCAGGAGAGAAAGAACTTGAGGTTGTAAATATTCAGATGCTGGAGAAAGCAAAACTAACAGGCTCACCCCATCCCTAGCTTGATCCATTACATAAGGATCTGTATCTACAAGTAGTTTACACATCTGCTTAGCCAAAGTTCTGTCAGACATCACTTCTTGGCCTTTTGGCTAAGATCAAGTGAAAATAAACAGTTTTTGGTTTCCCACTATGATGCCAGGATAGAAAAACCAAACCCTGGTACCTGTTCATTTTCTCCAAGAAGCTGTAAAGGACAGAGAAGTAAGAGAGCTGACAATCTACCTCTCCATGGTCAGTGTACTGTGGTATAAATTGGAAGTGTAGAGAGAAAAACTAGGCAAGCACAAAGCATTGTAAAATGCAAAAGCAAACTTTAAATGTAACTTTAAACAATCTTTATTTTTTATTTTGATAAGAATACAGCTCTACTAAGGGGTCAAGACTTCCATACATATCTACTTAGAAACTGCTGTAAGAATGATTTAAGCTAGGGGTAGGCAACGTGGTGCCTCGGACACCAGTGTGCCCCTGGAAACCTTTCTCGCTGCCCACAAAGGTGCTCTAGCCCTCCTCTTTTTCACTTAACACATTTTCTTACCAGCAACTGGGATTGCTGTAAAACAGGTTTCTGTTGGTGCTGAAAACTGTGGGTTCAAAGGATTTGTTAAGTGTGTTAGTTATAGTTCTATCCACTCCTCCACTTTGAGTAAGTTACAGATCCACCCACTTCTCCACTTCGGACTAATACTAGTAGTTCCTGATCATATATTGAATCCAAGTAATGAAAACTTAAAAATAGCTTTGCGATGTTTCATAATGGGAACATTTTTGCCCTTACTGATTCTACCTACATATAAGTGCTTAAATATTTCAGGCTCCATACTTACTAGGGGGTTAGCCCCACTTAGCTCAGTGGAAATTATTTCTGAGTAAATGCATCCTCTTCTAGGGTGCAATTCCTCTCTGATTAAACTCATAGGCAAAACATTAATTGATTTTAATGGAGCAGGATGGCAGCCCTATTGAAATACCTTTACGAAATGTATATTTCCCTTTCTTTGTCACTTTGCTAGGTATGGAGTGGAGGGTAAGTTAGATGGAAGGAGGGCCACAACTGGAATGGTAGGAGAAAGAATATAGAATGTTACTGTCTTATTAATTTGCTTTCTAAAAATGGACAATAAAAGATGAAGTTTTGGCGCCAAATTTAAATAGGTAAAACAACACTTTCGAGGGTTTTCTTATTGTCTGCCTTTTCAATTTATTCTGATTTTTTTTGTAGTAGAATGTATCAACAATTTTAGCAGCTGCTGATATATCATTTTCTTTAAATGGCTTACCAAGAGTTTTTTGTCTTTAGTAAGTACAGAAAGCCCATTACAAAATCCCATATCTGAAATTTTACAAATATTTTTATTAGCATTTAATACAGGTGTCTTCTTTCAACATCTTTGCATGTGCACTGTTTAAAGAAGCAATTTTATATAGCTACACATTCCTATCAAATTATACTTTGGTTTGTTAGGAATTTATTTTATTTATTTGATTTGTAACCCACCTTTCCACCAAAAATGGCACTCAAGAAGTTGCCATTTTTAAGGGGGCTATTCAATGCCAGTTTATGCTAGTATCATCCTGGGGTTTAATTTTGGAAGAACTCAATCAAGCTCTGATTATGATACCTATGTCAGTTTGGAAACTTTCGGAGGCGTTCATACGCAACAGCAACATAGGAACAAGCCAGTAATCTAGACACCATAATTTGATTTCTCGTGCGGCTCCTCCTGCCAGTGGAAGCAGTGGAACAACCCTGAGTTTTTTAGTGTGATGTCTGAACCCAGATGCTGGCTTCTCTCTTCCCCGAGTTCTCTGTTTGGAGGAGAGAAATCAAAAGAATATGGAGAAGGCTAATTTACTAAGATGGAAGTATAACAAATGTGAAGAACTTTCATACTCTTCAGAGAGAAATCTTTGTGTACAGCACTGATTACAGAGGGCATAGATGGTCACTTACATTTATAAGACAAAACAATATCCAACCCTGTGTTTTAAAGAAACCTGTAGGACTGAGTGACAAGTTTACATGATTAAAATTACCAAGGATTTCTTGCATGGTTGGCTTGGTTTCCTTTAGCTTTGACATTTAGGTTTCCTTCAGATTATACTCTGTCTTGCACATACTTATGTACAAATGCCCGAATCCAACAAGAGAGAGACCACATGTGTTAGCAGCTTCCATGTGAGTAGTGAATACAAATGCAGATGTACACTCTCTTCAGCTTTACAATGCTCATCCGGGCCATGCTGTACTAACTCAATGTATTCTTTAATGTGGAAGAAGATACATTCCCATCCAGAATCATCAGTTGTTATGCATGTTTTGTTGCCCACAGCTTAGCTTGATTGGGGCCAAGATCTAGTAATACTTACTGTAGCAAAAGCATGATTATATAATTATTCTTTAAAATTATAAATATACATAAATATTTTTGAGAATCAACTCCACTGTTGCCTGCAAAGTTGAGTCTTGGCAATATAACTTAATAAGCACAGTGTAAGAATAATCACTATGAATATTGAAAAAATAATCTGTTGCAGAATATGGAGGAAAATAGCTTTACTATTAGACTCAGTCAAAACCTACACACTGAGCATATTGTTCTGTACATGTATTCATGAAAGACAGATATTGAGCACATGTGTGCATGAATTATCCTGGGAGATTGGTTCCCAATAGTAGTTTTGAATTAAACTAAGTGTCATGGTAACTTTCAGTTCAATGAATAGGATGTCAAAATTATTACCGTAGCTTATGTAAACTGGTTGGTTTGCATTGAGCATCACTAGTGAATAGGTCAGGAGTCATAGTGATGTTTGTGGCTCTGTAGAAGCATGGAGATCATACAAGTATAAAAAGTTGGCAAGAACAGAAAATTGATAACTTTCTAAAATGGAGCCTCACTGTTTTATTTAGATTATTTTCCTGCTCCTATTAAAAGGGTTCAGAGTTACAATACCCTTATGTTATCTTCACAGCATCTCTGTGAGGTAGTTTTAGGTTGATACAGTATGATGAGACGTTATGAAGCTTCATAGCTAGGAAGGCTTTGAAATCTGTGGTACTTCCAGATTAGGCTTTTATGGTGCCATTGCCTTGCCTCGTTCACAATGGGCTAGTTCGCATGATTGAACAGCCCACCATGGCTTATTTAAGCCATGGTGGGCTGTGGCGTGTGCCAATGGCCATTTTGAATATTCAACGCCCAGCTATGGCTTGTTTAACCCTCGCAGAACCCTGGCTACCCAGGTTTTCATTACACAACAAGCCATGGCAGGGGGTTAAATATTCAGATTCCGCCTAGCACATGCTGGCATGTGCTGCAGCCATGCATGGGCTATTTTGATCATACAAACTGAGTCAGAATGTTACAGGGAGGTTCAGATGACAACATCTTCCACTCATAACACTTCTGTGTTTCCTCACTGTGTCTTCCACCTTTCCCCTTACCGCAGAAAATCCATTAAAGAAAAAAAAAATGGAATTGCTGTATACCGCCTTCTGATTGGTAGTGCTAATGGATCACCAACATCCAAATTTAACATTATTACAGTTTGTAGCACATACATGACTTTTAATTGTAGGCTGTGGGCCCAAAGATCAAGGAATATGTATAGAACAGGGAAACTATGTGTGTTAAAAGAGAGGCAATTTGAAGTGCTCTTTCAGCACACTGCTTCTAATTCTTTCAAGCCACATGTTGTCCTAAAATCAGCCCACTTTGATATACCAAGCATTCTGCACATCAAACATGAACAATAGGATAGGTGCAGATAACAATATCTGCATTCTCTGAGATGCTCTTATAAAATTTATCAGGCCATATCATACATACTTGCCTTATATCTTCTTATATCACTTCTAATTCAGCACTAACAATTGAACAGTAATCCTATACATTTTGACTGGGTTCAGAGAACATGATAACCCACACTTAAGATTTGAGTATGGGTTGAGTGTGGGTTGTTGTTGAACCACGGGTTGTTGTTGAAATGTTGGTTATCATGTTGTTTGAACCCAGCTGCACTAATGAGCCATGGCTTGTTAACCATGGGCAACCCACAAAGAGAACCCATGCTTTGTTGTTGGGTTGTTCACCATGGTTTGTTATCTCAGGTGGGTTCAGACAACACAATAACCCATGTTTCAACAACAGCCCACAAGCCCACAGTTCAATGACAACCCACACTCAACCCATACTCAACCATTGGGTGTGGGTTATCGTGTTCTCTGAACTCAGTAATTGACTCAGAAGTAAGCTGCTTCTTGTAATATGTAATGGTGCCTAAAGATCTATGGGAATTCAATATAAACTGAGCCATAACTAATGCAGAACCTGCAGTTATTCTCCATTTTTATTATAGGTCATACGTTCAGTAAGCCCTAATTAATAAACACTTGACAAATATATTTGAGAAATAGATTGACTATACCTACAGTAATAATTAAGTAAGGCCTTCATTATCATGGTCTTTAGGGAAAATAAATTGACACAATTAGCTAACTTGTAGAATAGATTTCCTTAAAAACCTCTTTTAAATTAATGCACTCAGGAAGATAACGAGTTATCATTGCCACCCTTATGAGATATGTATATTGAACAAGGATTAAAACTAAGTTGACAATCAGTCTCTGCTTTAATGACTTGTTTTTATTTCATACAGTAATACCATTCTATTAGGCCTAGTGGGGATTTCAGCTAAGTGGGAGGTTAATGGAAACATGGTATCAGTGAAGATAAAATACGACGTTAGGAGCATACAGAAAGCCACTCACTGAGTCACTGGCTTAACTTTACAGCTACTGAAATAAGTGTTAAGGAATGTGCATTTAGCTACTCATTGCCATAGCAAGTCACAACTCTACCTCATCTGCTAAACTGCTGAGGGTTATGCTGAGAAGGATAAAATTATTCTCAGTGACTAGATATTTTTTCCTGTTAAAATATGCTATAAAGGGGTCTTTCTAATGCCAGAGATATTCCGGGATATGAAGGACTATGAATGAGAGTGAGCAAGGAGATATGCTCTGTTGCAAAATCCCAACATAGGCATCGTATGCAAGACTTCTAAATTCAGTGCTGTACACAGTGGGTACAATGCAGGTTACATTGTTTAAAGACAGAAACAAAAATACATAAATAACAGTAGTGCTAAAACCCCGTATTATCACTGACCACCAAACAAGTGGCCAAATAAAAATATTTTGGATGTTATATATTAGCTAGTTGTTTTTAACATAACATCTGCTCAGCCACAACATAAACCCCAAACAAAATGGCAGTGTTTAAAAGCTGCACAAAAATATTAAAATGTTTTTGTAGCCATCTTTGCACATTCAAAGTAATAAGCTTGACAAGCATCTGTGCTTTCCTATACCTCACTCCTTGCCTGAAGTGATGAAGATATTACCGTACTCCTCCAGCACTGCAGTGAACTAGCTTATGTAACAAAGTATGAAGGATAATGCTGCTATCAGATAACTAGAGTTTAAGTGCAAGTTTTCATAGTTCTGTTTTTTGTTGTTCGTTCTGCTTTCCTGAGGTGTGTACGTGGGGTGGGGGTGGGGGGTGGATTTGAGTGTTTCAGAAGTGAGTGTTTCAGTGTGTAAGAAGTGAGTGTTTCAGATTCCTTTCAGGTGGAATAGCGCAGGACTCTTATGGTGCCTTTGAAGATCTGATTATTTACATTTGCAGAATGGCAAGCAGTTTTCTGCACTGAGTGCTATTTACAAAGCAGAATCAGCAGGCTCAGAGTCCAACAATCCCATCAGGATGTACAGTATTTCCTATTTTTCTGGTTCCAGCTTCCTTGAGCTGACCTACATGAGAGGGTTTTCCCCTCATTTTAGTGCCTGGCTCACCGGCGTGGCATACGATGCACTTCCTAATCCATTTTTTCTCATGCTATTTCAGCCCTTATATCCCAGAATTTCCAAGGCTTTTATAAAATTGCTTTTATAACCATTTGTGGGCATCTTGTAGTTTACATGCAGACTATGTGCTCTGTATGTTCTATCATTGAGGTTTTGTTACCTGTCCTGATGGGAGTGGCTTCACTTGTGGAAGTTCAGCAATAGTCAGTCCCTTGGCGGGAATGGGGCATGTAATGTGTGGCTCTGCAGGAGGGGAAGTGGGTCTGTCCACCATTTCCTGCTTTCCTCGGTGGTGGATCACATCCACCAATTAAATTGCTGGGTGGTGGTGCTTCGTGTTCTTTCTGTGTGCCTCTGCATCTGCGAAGAATGAGATCTGTGGGCAGGAACATCCCACCCAATGCCCTCTTCCTTTATTCACTTGCTCTCACATGGCTGCCTAGCAAAACAACCACTTGCTGCTATAGTCACTGAGGAAAGAGCAGGGAATGAAAGGATGAGGAGAGAGCCATGGGGGGACAGCAGCAAGGGGCCATTTTGCTGGGCACTGCTGTGCAAGAGCAGTCCCTCCTACTCCCTTTCTCTGCAATTTTTTTGGTGGATACTTTTTTCTGCGCACGTACGGTGGAGCTCTGAATTGTCATTTTTAAACATCTGTTGCTTCGCACCATCGCAGGTGCACATTCTGTAAGCTAAGTAAAAAAAGAAGAAGAGGAGGAGGAGGAAGAAGAAGAAAAGGAAAAGAAACCAGATGCAGAATTAGTCCCTCCCACTTCTAACACAATCTAAGCTCCACATAGGAACACGTGGCACAAACTTGCATTACAAAGTTACACAACTATGCTCACTTGACCTTTCAGTCTCCTCCTACTTTTCCCACAATTAGAACACTATGCAATTTTGTGTGACTTGTAATCATGTTATAAAGACAGTAGATACTGCGCCGTATTCATTAGCATGTGCCTCAATGGAAACAATTGCATTTTGAAGAAATCCTGCCATGATGACTCACACATGGAAGGAGCTCTAGTGTAGATCCTCCCCAATATAGTGAATTTCTAAACTATTCATGCCCCCCCTTATTTGCAAACACATGAATTGTTTCGCCAGGAAAATCATTACATCTTTATAGATGGGTGACAAAAATGAGTTGTGTAGTGCAATCATATGTATGTTTACTCAGAAGTAAGTTCCACTGTTCAATGGGACTTACTCCCCAGTAGGTGACTTAGTTCGTGAGCTTAATCAGGGTACAATGGAGCAGTATCCTAAATAGTTTGGAGATCTAAGAGAAAAATAGCAAGTCCACAGAATTAATAGTGGATAGTATTTGTTTCGGATATTTTTTTTCCATAAAACAGCAATGACTTCCACGAAGCACCTCACTTGAGACTGATTGAGTACATGGAGTAGCCTGTGTTTAGTTATTGGACCACCGTTGTGCCCATCTAGACTGTCTGCATGCTAAGACTTTTGGCATGTAACTGACTTTGAATCCTTCATGGTCTCCATATGGGGCTACTTCCACAAAGACCTTGCCTCCTTGAAGTCTGGAACCTGCACAAGATCCAACTAATAGATGACAGACAACAAAGTTATTTCAGTACCACAACATAACACTTTTTTGCTCCAATAATCAAATTTACAAGCCTAGTTTTTGGAATCGTTCTTAGCACTGCTGCTACCACCTACTCCTAGACTTACAGAAAACAATTCTGAAACATGCCAATATTTACTTATTCAGTTTACTGAAATCACAATTATGTTAAATGAAGAAGAAAGATGTTTGAAGCTTTGAACAAATTAATTTCTGATCTTCCCTGTCTCCCCTCAACATTTAAGAACATAAGAAGAGTCCTGCTGTATAAGACCAAAGACCTATCTAGTCTAGCATTCTATTCTCATAGTGGCCAACTAGATACTTCATTTTATTTTATTTTATTTTATTTGTACCCCGCCTTTCTACCAAGAAAATGGCACTGAAGGTGGTCATAAGCAGGATATGAGTGTAGTAGCACCCTGCTCCTTGTGTTCCCCAACAACTGGTATTGAGAGATGTATTGTGCCTGAAACTGGAGGTAATATATAGACAGCATTTCTCTGAGTCATCTAGCTAGTTTACAATTTCAGTTAGCAAGCCTAAAAGTTTTTACTGATGGCCTGTCAAAATTATGAAAGTTCTAAACAAACACTACATTTCCACCATGGAAATACTAAAAAGTTTTTTTTCATTTTACGTTACACAATATCTACTGTACAGCTTTTTAAATGTTATTCAGGAAGTTCTCTGAACTTGCCAGACTTTGAGGCAGTAAGACTTTATCTCAGTAGACTACCCTGAATTAATTTGAGACCAAATACATATCATTTGGCCCTATAAGTTGGACTTGATAGAAGAATGAAGATCCAGAGGTCAAAGATCAGAAAATCTACATTAAAAAATCAGCACTTTTAAGGACTTCAGAGCCCCATTGTTTCAATGGAAGAGAATTAAGCACATGCCCAACTCTTTTTGAGATTTGGTTTGGAAATGTGATATGAGGGTCAACTCCCTTTTACGACTACTTTTGAACAAGAAAAATGGACATCATTAATGGCGGAAAAGTGTACTGTCATCCTGATCCTAAATGTTTGCACTGCTGGTATAACATTCTTCATCTTTGTAACATCAGAAGTTTCACCAACAAACCAGTTGCTGTTGGTCCATCTTAAATATTTATTTATTAGTGTCAAAAGACTTAGGCTAGTCATAAAGCTAGCTGTAATCAGAGGTTGGGTCATACTGAGATATTTGGATAATGCTACCACCTCTTAAAGCTCAACCACTGCTTCTTCATTCTGGTTAGGTGATCATGAATAAAAGAATAAAGGATAAATTAGGGATCATGGTTATCTACACTACTACACAATGTCTTCCCTATAGTTATTTATATATGCAATTCCTTAAAATGGCCAGAATTTCAGGGTGCTTCCAGAAGATTGACAGCTTCTAGCGCTACCACTCAAAAGGCATTATGTATCTATTTTGTCTTTTCCTTCTTAACAGATTTTTTGTGGAAAGAATAAATATGGAAGAAGTGGCGGGAAAACACAGGAAAGTAACAAGTGGAAGACAATGTTATTTGGACCCCATTTAAAATTCTGTGAATGGGGCAGGGTAATTGCTGGAAGCACCCCCAGTCTCAATAATATATCTACTAAAATAATACTGATTACATTTCTCCAAATGCCATCACTTATGCAGAAAAAAGGTTACCATGCCGACATAGGAAGGGGAGGTAGCAAAAACTTTTGTAGGAAAAAAAATTATAAGGAAGGAAACAAAAAACAACAACAACACACAACCAAATGAGGACTGAGGAAGCTCAGTGGTCCATGGAATGCTGACTGACCTTTATTTTATTTTATTTTAGTTCCTCAACAAAAAACTGCATAGGAGAGGAAATGGCATGGAGTGGCTGGCTAGAAACCTGGGCTAGGAGAACTTACACTGCAACATTTTGGATGCTTCCAGATGAGGCCTTTTATTGTGACACTGTCCTGCCTCCTTCACAGAATTTTACAGAGGGTATAAATGTTGTCTTTCACTTCTAACTCTCCTTTGTTTTATTCCACTTCTGGGTTCTTGCTGCAGAAAATCCATGAAAGAGATGGAATATCTCCATGATGCCTTCTAATTCGTAGAAGTACCCTCCAGTTGTAGGTCCCATTTGTTTCTCCTAAAATTTCTTTGATGATTGCTGAGTGCATCCCTATGGCAGCTGACTTGCTGAGTGCTAATGCTGAAACCATCCTGTTTTGGTTCCAGGCATGGGACTTCCATTGATTGAAATGTGAGTTTTGTGTATAATGGATGTGTTTACTGGAACTGAACTGATACGTTCAGCCCTAATTAATACAATTACCCTGAAGTTTCACATCTTTCTTCCACTCTCAAAAACTTTATTTTCATTGTTGTTCCAATGATATTTGCATATATCAGTATAAAATTATTTAATGCAGCACAATGCTATGAAATAAGTAAACAGAAAAAGAGCATCTCTTGAGTTTCATGTCTTTCTTGCTCCATCTAGCTTGTCTGAGCATGGAAAGCTAAGCAGGGTCAGGCCTGGTTATTACTTGGATGGGAGACCCCTCCTCTAGTTTCCTGCATTTAGCAGGGGGTTGGACTCGATGGCCTTGTAGGCCCCTTCCAACTCTATGATCCTGTGTCTAAATGTCCCATTGTAATATCACATGACCAGATATGCATGCCATTGGATGTGATGGAGTTTGAGAAATCAAACATTCTCTTTGTGTGGATAGACTATGTATCAGTCTATCCACACAACAATAATGGAGTACAGTATTTAGAAAACATCAGTCACAATATATGTGGGTAATCTTACCACAAGGCTGCTGTATGGTTGCTTCATCGGCAACAGCAGCTGCCTGGTGATATATTATGGACCCTCCACCCTCTGCTAATGGTGGCACTGCTCTGGCTATATGGCCTAGCTTATTAATGAGCATTGCACTATTTTAAAATAAAAGAATGTCGGACACATCTGCTATTCTATTCTGGTGGGAATTCTCTAGAATTGTTTGTGTTTGAGATTGCTATAGTTCTTAATATTGCTTTTAAAAATATATTAATATATATTAAGGGCGCAATCCAATTTGGATGCCCATAGCCATCCAAACTCGGAGAATTACGGGCATCCTATGCAGGAAGGAAGGAGCATGGAGTCAAAGGTTGACTCTGTGCTCCTCCCGCAAAACACTTAGATAGCTGATTTGAGCTGTCTAAGTGTGGTGCCTTGGAGTGTGAGGGAAGGAGATTGAGGCGCTGCCAGGATACCTCCTGTTCCCGCCCCCTGGAATGCCCACTTAATCCCCTTCTCCGAGGAAGCAGCCAATGCAGTTCTTTCTGTGCCAGCTGCAATGGGGGAGGGTGCTCCGAGCTCAGTCTGAGCTCTGATCTCGGAGTGAGTTTTCAAGGTCTGAGCTGGGACTCCAAAAAATCCTATGGCCATCTAGATGCTATCTAGTGGCCATAGGATTGAGCTATAAATCACACTTTTAAATAAATAATTCTGTTTTTCTAACTTTATGATGCACCATCCAGTTGTCCAGTACTGTGCCTTGTACAGATGCATCAGGCAGAAATTCATCAGGTGCATCTTTAACAAGTGAGTGTGAAAGCTGCTACACCTGTAGAATACCTGCCCAGACATTCACTACACTTGTTGCTGTGGTTGTGGAGTACTGTTCTTTGTACAAATACATCAGAAAGAAATTCATCAGGTCTGCATGTAGCAAGTAATTGGGGTGGTGGTACTGCACCTGTTGAATTTCTGCCTGGATGAATCCCCTTCTTCCCCCAGCCCTATGTCAAGCTGAAAGACCAAGGGAAAGTGTGATTGTACAGAGCCCAATTTGTAAGGGAGCGTGCATAATATGAGAGACTGATCAAAGTCTTCACTGCTTACATGATGCATAAATTAAGGTGAAAGCCTTAGCTTACAGTTCCTTTGTTTTTTGGAGACTGAATTAAATTGTAAGCACCTTACATCTCATCTCAAATTGAAGGATTTTTAAAATATGTAATATCATATGTTACTTACATTTTAGTATAGGTTTTGGACTTCCAGTGATGATCCATGGCCTACACGTGTGCGTACAACTTCAGTATCTTGGGGACACTTAGGGGGCAAACTGGATGTGATGGCAACAGACCCATGTGTTAGAATCAGATTGTGATTTAAAGAGCATTAGGGGAAAGTAGAAACAGGTGTTCAACTGACTCTTTCCTGAAAAAGCCTCTCCATAGCTGTTTTCTTCTGGAGGAGCTCCAAAACTGGAGATAACCCCCAGCAGGAAAAAAGCAGATGGGGGAAAAGTTATTTTTCAGGAGAGGGATGAGCAAAGCAAGGCTGCATGAAAAGTTCAGTCTCACTCTCACCGTCCTTCCTCCTTACTTTGCTAAAATTGCCCCACCCCCTGCTCTATAGGGATTTCGCACAACTCACCTTTGGTCATTTGTATCTCATCTGTTATGGCCCCGTAGAGATTTCCAGTACAAACAACATTTTGTTTGAAATCAAAATATAATTTTGGCTCCGAAGGTTAAAAATACTATCTGCTTGTTTAATGAGACTGTGACTTGGGTCTACAGCAAGTTGGGGAAATAGGTCACAGTGAATAGTGTAGGGTTTGGATGTGGGCCACCCAAATTCCAATCCATGCTCACGTACTGGGTGATGGCTGAGGCAAGTCACTGTCTCTCAGCCTAAGCTATCTCACAGGGTTGTTGTGAGGATATAGAAGAGAATAATTATAAATCACTTTGTACACTAAAAATGCTATAGAAATTATTACTAATCATATGTAACTTTTTATGTGCCAGGCTGTGTACATACATCTTAAATAACTGCCAGCGTACCCATTTCTTTTTTGTTGACAGTAGGAAAAGGCTGTGGGTTTTATTTTATTTTTTCTTTCTTTCAAGAAGTGATATGTAGAATGTATTATCAAAATTTGAAAACCAGAAATATTTGCGAGAATCTGTGACCTTGCATTTTTTAGCCTTTTACATGGAAACAACAGATGGTAGTTCTGAATACTTAAAATTGCATGACTGAGCATTGTTATAATGGATGATGTGTGAATGAAATCTACAAATCTACAAGCATGAAGACAGAACTACTTCATAAATAAATAAGCTGTCTAGCAATAGCAGTGGTCAGGTAAACCAAGCCTTGAATTTAGCCAGTGCCCAGCTCCCAGAACTTGTTTTTCATGTTGGACTCAGCCCTGGAACATAAGATACAATAATAAAGAAAAGTGCTTTTGAACACATGCAGAGTGTCTTTACCTGGAAGATAGGTATCTTACAATACATAAGTAAGCGCAGTACTAACAAATTGATAAAAGAGAAATACACTGTCTATATTAAGAACATAAAATCAAGTAACATATGCAATTAGAGCAGGAGTTCCCAATCTTTTTGGGCCAGTGAGCACATTTGGAATTTTGAGAGAGGGCTGTGTGGGGATGTCAAGGTTCCGCTACTACAGGGACCCCTTGATCTGCCTTTGGGAGATCTCTGCCTCTTCCCAAAGCCTCTCCCTCTCTAGGTTATCAAGTCCTTTTACAGCTTCCAATAGCATGGGTGTAGGCTGTAGACGTGGTGAATAAGTCACTCCAAACTCCAGGGTAAACAACAGCACTTTACTTGTAATATTAGGGTTTTTACTTAATAGAGTGGTTATAATTCAAAAGCAAGTATGATAAAATAAAACAAACAAACAAACAATTCAATATTCTCTAGTATAACTTCAGACTACCTATTTCCTATGCAGCCAGTTTCTCTTTCTCTTTTTCTCTTTCTCTCCTTCTCTCTGCTGTTTCTCTGCTGCTGCTTCTAGCTCTCTCCCAGCACACACTGCTAGCTGACCACACCCCACATATATAGCCTTCCCAGGAATGGAAGGTTATAATCATGTGACCTTGAATTGGAGATCTAATTCTTAACTTCTGTTGGGCGAACTAAAACTCTCAAACTCCCCCTCCCATCCAAGTGTTTGGGCCTTCAGGCTTCACTACTCGAAGGAAGTGTTTGGGCCTTCAGGCTTCAACAAACTGAAGCCTGTGTAGGCCTCAACAAACCCAATCCTGTGTAGGCCTCAATCCATCACAGGGGACATGGCCAGTCAAGCAAAGTGTGTATATGTGCATGCGTTCTTCCTGTGTGTGTGTGTGTGTGTGCGCGCGTGCGCGTGCGCGTGTGCTTTCTGTATTTCTCTCAGGTCACTCTGCTCCACACACCACCACCACCACGGTCACTCTGCTCTCCTCCCCCCATATCAGGCAGGCAGTGGTGGGAAAGCGTTCTATGGAGGAAGAGGGGGGGCTGGCTGGCCCGCCAGACTCCCACCCTTTCCTCCCTGCAAAAGGAAAACCCAGTACTTGCCAACATGTGGCCCGGAAGGGGGGGCTGGCTGACCCGCCACTACCCCACCCTTGCCTACTGGCAAAGGAACCAAGACCCCCAGAGATCTCAAGGTACCAGATTGCCAGCCTCGGCTGTCTGCAACCCTACTTGAATCTCTGTTCAGGGACTCGCCTTTATTTCTGTAACCTGGATTTAGATACTGAACCAACAGAATACTACAAAACCCATGTGGGGTAAACCATGACAAGGTTTATTTCTGGTAGCATCTTACAACAAGATTAGGCAAATAAGAGAAGCACACAAAATAGAGAGACACTTTAGTACACAGTAAAGCTATAAAACAACAAAGACCTGATTCCTTAAAATCTCTCAAGCACACACCTGTTACCTGAGGGTGTCTTCTTCAAAGGGTTAGATCCAGCACAGCCTTGCCGCCCGATAGAGAATTACCACACCTACCCGAAGGTCCAAGATGGGCAAACTCCTACAAGGCTTGCTTTCACCAGTCCTTCAAACCAGCCAATTTTACCAGAGGCTGCCTGGGGTCGGTTCCTGAGGGGGGGCCCCCCTAAAGGCTCGGGCCCCTCGCTGGCGCGCTGCCATGCCGGGCAGGCTACCAAAAGACTGACCAAGAACAAAGGCTTACACGTGGGGAAATAGCTCATCCCCCTCCCCTTTTCTGTAACTTTCCTGCTTCAGCCAATCAATTTGAACTTCACCTGGCCAGGCAGGGGGGAGGGAACTGGCCAGGCAGGGGGAAGAGAACTCCTGAGTCATGGCTTGAACTATCTGCATGTGAATGCCTTCAGCCTGGCTCCTCCAGACTTCTAGACGCCAGGCCCCATCTCATGTTCCATCACCTTTTGCTTCCTCCCAGCCCCCACCTGGTTTACTCATGAGGAGGTGTGTGTGTGTGTGTGTGTGTGTGTGTGCCTGCCTGCATGCATGCATGCAGGAACCCTAAAAACTCTTTTCTCTACTCGCTAACTATGCACACCCCACCCCAGCCGGTTCACACATGAGGTGTGTGTGTGTACCCCCAAAGGCTCGTTTCTCCACACGTTCATTTTTCTTTTTTGTTTAAAAACTGTTTTTACAAGGTAGCTGGGTTTGCAGCAAAGCGAAGCACCGGCTGAGGCTCCAGCTGGCTGCCATCTTCATTTATCCAGAATGCCTCACACAGCACAGTGGTCCTGTAAAAAAAAGAAAAAAGGGTTTATAAAAATGTCCAGGAAGGGGCAGGGAATGGGGAGCCTCATGGGCTCTGCAGCAGGTCTCTATGTGCACTGTGGCACCTGCTACTGATGCCACATTGGGGAACACTGTATTGGAATTGGTGCATCATAAAAGTGGCATGTGAATTCACTCAAACTCTGAGAGCTCGTGGTTACCATGTGTTGTAAGATATCTTCTCTTCCAGCCAGTCTGGCTCTGCTGTATTTTTAAAAGATCTGTTGCAAGAAGCGGGAGGGCATGTGCAGCTCCCTGCTCCACAGCTTCTCTGTTTGCTGTAGTCTCCATTGATTGTGACCCTTTATTGGTTCATTATCGAAAAATACGCAGTGTACCAAACCAGTATCATAAGAGGAAAAAATTCAGCTGACTTCCATGCTGCCATCTCATTTTTTGCCCTTAAATTAGCTATGTGTGTGAGCTCTAGTGCAGCAACATAATGGTCCAGTGCAGAAATGGTCTGCTTGGTTCAATCCCTGTCTGCCCCTATGGAGGAAATTCACCAGGTGGAGGATCCTGAGGGTGTAGTGTAGTAGAAGCAAGATGGGCTGGCTGGCACATAAGGTGGCTGTGGATGATACCGCAGCTGTCCATTTGAAACGTTCTGCCTTTTTTGCTCTCTAAGTCCTATCCCTTAAAGTTAGAAGTGGGAACATAGGGGGTCAGGTTGCTATTGCATCAGATAGGGTTATACTGGAGGACAACCTTAGGTGGGCATGGATGGTTCAAGAATCTACCTTCATTGAGTGAAATTGCTTTTGGAGGGATCTGGGTAGAAAATTAATTTTAGGAAAATTATGATTTTGGAGGTTTGATGTTAGGGGCTCAGACCTGCATCTCTGCCTAGTGCTGTTTGTAGGAAAGTAACTTGTCTCCATCTAGCAACAGGCCTGTGGCTTAAGCTGGCTCAGCTTGTCTGAGTGTGGAAAGCTAAGCAGGGTCAGGCCTGGTTATTACTTGGATGGGAGACCCCTCCTCTAGTTTCCTGCATTGAGCAGGGGGTTGGACTCGATAGCCTTGTAGGCTCCTTCCAACTCTATGATCTATGAAATCTAGTCCAGCCCACTGTTTCCAAGAGAAGCTGCTGCTGAGAAAGTGACTGTGAGTGGTACCTGCAAACCTCATATTAGTTTTTAGCAGAACACCAGGTTTGTTGTGCATACTGTTTCCCCTTGTAGACAACTATGGGGGATTTCCTCTCTCCAGCAGTGCCACCACCTATGGGGAAACTGCGCCTTCACTGGGCAATTGCTCCTTCACTGGGCAATGGGGTTTCTTATAGATAGCAAATGTTTATTTTTCAGGGCCTAAGGAACTCTCTCCCACTATAACTCAGAGTTCCACAAGATGACCCTTTTCCAATGCCACCTATTCTGGTTGAATACTTTAAAACCTAGTAGTTGATATAAGAAACTTAGGCGTGAGATGGACATCAACACTAGAGACAAGATGAACTATTAAACAAGTAATTTTTTAAAAGGATATTTTGTACATAAGGAATTACTAATACAGTAATACCTTGGATTGCAAGTAACTTGGTCTGAGAGCGTTTTGCAAGACAAGCAATTTTTTAAATAAATTTTGACTTGATAAACAAGCGACGTCTTGCAATACAAGCAATGCAGGGATGTAACCGCTTGCCTCAAGTGGGCATAGCGGGCCGAAATCAGCCCCACTCACGTCCGCCAGAGACTTGCTTTGATATAAGAGTGTTTTGGATTACAAGCACGGTTCCGGAACGAATTATGCTCTCAATCCAGGGTATTACTATATTTACTTTGGAGTATTTGAAAGACTGCTTAGTGACAATTCTTGATGACTCAAATGACACTGTTGCTGCTACAAGCCTCTTACTGGCTTCTTTTACCTCAGACCAAATTACCTACACCTACACCCCAGCCAAATGCACTTACAACCAGGTCCAGCTTCTGGGTACAGTCTTCCTCTGACACCAAAGCTCCTCCTGTTGTATTCTGGCTGCTTGGACAGTTTATCTGAGTTTATAATGCCTGCCTGTGTATCCTTCTTCTGGCATGATCTGAGGGCAGCCTCCTGGTATAACACAGTCACCTACTCCCTACACCTGATCTTCACCAGCCACATAATGTTATCCCACAGAGAAGAAATAGTTTACTATTCAGGCTTTAGCCTTCTCCCAGCTTTCACTTTCTCCTTAGCTTTCTCCTAGTCCTTCTAAAACACCACATACCAACCAGCAGACCTCCTCTCTCACTTTCCAGAGACTCTCTCACAACCAACTGTCCTACCTTAAGTGTCATTTCCCAACCACTTTCCCACCTAGCTAGAATCTGCAGCCAATCAGAACTGAATTTACCTGATCCAGGGCACATTCACATGTCACGTCAACCCACCCTGGCAATAAGCTACGGTGGGTTGTTCGTTGGCCAAACAACCCATGGTGTGCTGGACAGATACCTGGGCTCACCGTGGGTTGTTCGCCCCCTCCCTCCCTCCCTCTCCTTCACCCTCGGTCCACCTGCAAGTATCCCTGGGGGACACCTCAGCAGGACTGATTTGTCTCCCCCCTCTCTGCTGCAAGTGTGAGCCACTTTCGGCTCACCATGGCTTTTTTGCACTTTACCCTTTCCCCCCCTTGAGATCGTGAAAGGTGGCTTGACAGCTGACTTTTGCCATCCCCGTTTTGACAGCCACTGAGAGCCCCTTCAGAATGCCCGAGCGGCACCTTGGAGGGGCTGTCAGTGGCTGGAAGATCCTTTTTTTTTTTTTTTTTTAACTCCTTGCCACTGAGGCCACTTGAGCCTCAAGTAACAAAGATGGCTCCAGAAGCACCCCCAAGCTACGAACCTTCTCCTTCAAGGGGAGTGCAACCCCATCCAGAACAGGCTGAACACCCTCCATCCGGTCAAAGGAACCACCCACTAACAGCATCTCAGTCTTGTCTGGTTTGAACCTCAGTTTGTTAGCCCTCATCCAGTCCATTGTCGCAGCCAGGCACCGGTTCAGCACATCCACAGCCTCACCTGCTGAAGATGAAAAGGAGAAATAGAGCTGCGTGTCATCAGCGTACTGATGGCAACGCACTCCAAAACTCCGGATGACCCCACTCAGTGGTTTCATGTAGATATTAAATAGCATGGGGGATAAGACCGACCCCTGAGGAACCCCATACTGGAGAGTCCATGGGGCCGAGCATCATTCCCCAAGCACCACCCTCTGCAGCCGGCCATCCAAGTAGGAGCGGAACCACTGCAATGCAGTACCCCCCACCCCCAACTCAGACAGTCACTCCAGAAGGATACCATGGTCGATGGTATCGAAAGCCGCCGAGAGATCCAGGAGTATCAACAGGGTCACACTCCCCCTGTCTCTCTCCCGGCATAGGTCATCATACAGGGTGACCAAAGCTGTTTCTGTGCCAAAACCAGTCCTGAACCCCGACTGAAATGGATCCAGATAATCAGTCTCATCCAAGAGCGCCTGGAGCTGGTTGGCCACCACCCGCTCGAGTACCTTGCCGAGGAAAAGAACATTTGCCACCGGCCTAAAGTTGTTGAGATCTTCCGGGTCCAGAGAGGGTTTCTTCAGGAGTGGTCTCACCACCACCTGTTTCAGGTGGCATGGGACCACTCCCTCTCGCAAGGAGGATTGATCACCTCTCTGGCCCAGCTGGCCGTTCCCTCCCTGCTAGCTTTTATAAGCCAAGAGGGGCAAGGATCCAGAACAGACATGGTTGCACGAACCCGTCCAAGCACCTTGTCAACATCCTCGAGCTGTACCAACTGAAACTCATCCAAAATAACTAGACCAGGCTGGGCTCTGGGTACCTCTCCTGATTCTACTGCTATAACATTGGAGTCTAAGTCCCTGCGGATGCAAGAGATTTTTTCCTGGAAGTGCCTAGAGAATATATTGCAGCGGGCATCAGAGGGGTCGATGATGTCCCTGGGGCCAGCGTATAACAGGCCCCGGACGACCCTAAAGAGCTCTGCTGGGTGGCAAAGGGATGATTGGATAGAGGCAGTGAGATGTTGTCTCTTTGCCATCCTCACTGCCTCTAGGTATACCTGGCTATAGGCACGTACCAGGGCTCAATTGCATTCACTAGGAGTTTTCATCAACCTGCACTCAAGCCGTCTCCTGTTTTGCTTCATCACTCTCAGCTCTGGGGTATACACTTGCGCAACTGTGGAGGTTCGCAGCTGCACAAGTGTGGGAATTTGAAGCCTCAGCTGGGACAATGTCCTGGGGGGTACCTGCTGTCAAGGCACATTGCTCCAATAAGGCTCCAAATAGGGATTTTCCCCCTTTGGTTTCTCTTGACAGTTGTCAAAAGGCGAGCTGTCGAGAGAAACGAAAGGCACAAGTGATCTTTACTCATGAAAAGGGATGGTGTGATTAACACCCTCTTCTTGGCAAGATCCTCGTCTTTTTCATTTCTTCTTTTTTTACACACTGACAACTCTCCATGTCAGGCACATTTTGCACTTTCCCTCGAGACTCTACGTGCTTGGGAAAGTGCAAAAGTGCATCCTTCCCTTTTCTAAGGAAAAGGCATTTTGACAGCTTTGACAGCTAGCTGTCAAAACTCTGGGTCCCCTTTAAAAGGGTTTTTTGACAGGGCAATGAGGGTTTTTGAACCCTCATTGAACCTACCTCACAGGGTTGTTGTGAGGGTAAAAAATGGAGAGGAGGAGGAGGATTATGTAAGCCGCCTTGGGTTCCTTGCAGGAAAAAAAGCGGGGTATAAATATAATAAATAAATAAATAAATTTATAAATAATAAATAAATAAATAAATAAAACTGGGACATATGGCTGCATAGGTCACTGTTTAATAGGAAACCTCTAGGAATGTCTTTCTTTTCTGATATGTGGAAATCAGTGGAAATGCTCATGAGGGACTTGGGTAAACCTGAAAGCATGAGTAAATATAATTGCTAGTCTAAAAGTGTACACTCTTTTGACTTAGCCGCTTACTCACACAAATATATAGGATATGAGACTATATATAGAACATGAAAGGTCCTGGATCAATTTTGGGCAATTGACTCAGAAAGGGCTTGTAAGAAATTGCTTGCTGCAAGGAAATAACATGTATGTAATATACTGTTGAATTAATATATTTATGAAGGTTGTTAACCACCCTAAGCCCTTGTGGATATGAAACAGCTAGTAAGATTGATGAGCATTAATAATGCAGCATGGAAATGTTTTAGTTCTGCCTGCAAAATTAGTGAAAGAGGCTTACTAACCACAGGTTATATAATCCTAAGAACCCACCATTCTAAAGCTGGTCTTAAATGCTTTCCTATGCCCTTTCTTGGGTTTATTTAAGCAGAGACTCATATGTTATCTCTCTCTTTTTTTAAATGTCAGCCTGCTTATCTGTAGAAAATTGATAGGTGTTTTTTTTTAAACAACAACAACAACAACAAGGAATGTATATGGAGTGGAACTTGCACTATGATTTTTTTTGACATTTTTTATAAAAACTGCAATATTATTCAGAATGTGGCTGCTAAGCTACTGGAGGACATTGATTTCAGGAAGCACAATCTGAGTGTCAGTCTTCCATTTTATTTCTGAGATCACTAACAGTTCAGAGATTTTATCTTTTGGAAGGAAAACAGTCATGGTAATAACTGTGGAAAGCCCTTGCCCACAGAACCCAGGTGGTAACTAAAGGATGAAACTGGAGAAAGGGTTTTCCTGATCACTCAATGCTAAATTTACACCCCCTTATTTTGAACATCCATACAATATAGAGATTCAGCAAAAAGAACATAAGAAATAAACAGTTAATAAATTACATATATACAGTGCCTTCCAGAAGTATTCACCCCCCTTTTACTTTTCCATGTTTTGTTTTGTTACTACCTGGAATTGAAATGGACTTAATTGGCATTGTTATCATTTGATGTACACAATATACTCAACACTGTGAAGGTGCAAAATATTTTTATTGTAGCACAAAAGTTAAGTAAACTAAACCAAACTGGCACTTGTTGGTGTGATGAAAGGGTTAACATCTAGCATTGCCAGGCAGAGTGGTCGCGCCCGGCAACCTATCTGGTCTTGCTTGGAAAAAGTTCTGATGGGGGAGGGAGCTCTGGAATTGTGTGGGTGAGAGAGAGAGAGAGAGAGAGAGAAGAGGGAAGTGAGTTAGGGGGGAATCTACTCAGTCAGTCAGATAAGAGTCATAAAGTTAATTCAACATAAACTATTGCCCCTGTTGAAAAGAGGTTGTTCCTGTTTAAAGAAATGTTTTACTTAAGAAAATAAAGAACTATTTGTTGGGTTACTGAAGAGACTGACTGGTAACTGTTACCATCCTGAAGCTCACACACCTAATCATATTGGTATAGAGAGATACACAATATCTACCCAGCGTAAACACCACAATAACCAATAATGGTATTTTAACAGAGTTTATCTCATACAGACAGATTGTCCGCTTGGGTTTGTCTGGGAGTGAGTGAAGAACTGTGACAGAGTTGGAACAGTGTTAGTTTAAAATAGGGTGAACTAATACCTTGGAGCTACCATATCTCAGCCACTGGGTTATTGAAGAAAGTCAACTATCAGCCAGGTGGTAGTGAGAGAAATAAAATTAAATAACCAGCCACATTATCATCACAGTTGGTTGCATAAATATTCACTCCCCTTGCTGTGACAAGCCTAAATAAGCTCTGGTGCATCCCACTGCCTCCAGAAGTCACATACTGTAAGTACTGTAGTTGAATGGAGTCTGCCTGGGTGCAATTCCAGAGCCCTGTGATCTTAGAATAAATACACCTGTTTCTGGAAGGTCCTAGAGTTTGTCGGAAAGCATATCTAAACAAACAGCATCAAGAAGACCAAGGAGCTATCAAAACAACTCCAGGATAAAGTTGTACAGAAGCACCAATCAGGGTTGGGTTATAAAACACCTCCCCCCAAACTATGAGCATCACCCGGAACACTGTTAAATCCATTATTGCAAAATGGAAAGAATATGGCTCAACTGCAACTCTGTCTAGAGAAGGCTGTCCACCAAAACTCAGTGACCGGGTAAGGAGGGCATTAGTCAGAGAAGCAACCAAGGGGCCAATGGTAACTCTGAAAGAGCTGAAGAGATCTGCAGCTGAGATGGGAGAAACTGTCCATGGGACAACTATCACCCAGATGCTCCACAAAGCTGGGCTTTATGGAAGAGTGGCAAGAAGAAAGCCATTGCTGAAATAAACCTATATCAAAGCCTGTTTGGAGTTCGCAAAAAGGTATGTGGGAGGCACAGCAAACGTGGGAAAAGGTTCTCTGGTCTGATGAGACCAAAATGGAACTTTTTGGCCTTGCCACAAAACGCTGTGTGGTGCAAAGCCAACAGTGCTCACTGCCCTGAGAACATCATCTCCACGGTGAAGCGTGATGGTAGCATCATGTTGTGGGGATGCTTTTCCTTGGCAGGGACTTGGAAACATTTATTCTTCATTAAATGTAGTAGTAGAACATCTGTAAATATTCCCATAGAATACCAAAACTTAATAAAGACTTAAATACGGTACATGAAGTAGATCAATTGAAATTAATGGGATTTAAGTTTAACTTAAGTCCAATTGTTTTCAGTGGGTTTACTCTAAGTGTGATGGAGGGAGCAATCCTATGGCTCCTAGACAGTGTCTGAGGGGCCATAGGATATTTTGGATTCCCAGCTTCTGAGACCGCAGTCAGAGCTGGGAATCGGTGCTCTAGTTCCTCTCCCCGCTGGCATGGAAAGAACTGCTTTGGCTGTCTCTCCAAGGTTGGGAATGCGACCTCAGAGAAGGGAAGAGGGGGCATTTCAGTGGGTGGGGAGGGGCGGAGACTGGAGAGGCCAGGATACGAGCTATCCTGAGGCTTCTCCAGCCTCCTTCCCTTCCCCTCCAAAACACTTGCTAGACAGGCAAAAAAGCCAGTCTAATGAAAATGCAGGGCAGGAGAGGTGTGTGAAGATCGCCTCTGCTGCTCCTCCTGCCCTGTATAGGATGCTTGTAAGCCTCTGAGTTATGGGGCTTACGAGCATCAAGGACATAACCCACAGGATTGTGCCTTAAGCCTGGACCCAACTCACTGATTTTAATGGGAGAGATTTAAGCTTATAGGTAACATTCCCATTGAAATTAGTAGGATCTAAGCGTGCTTAGCTTTGGCTAATAGGGTAGCCAGATACAATAGAGGGCAGAGCTCCAGCATCTTTAATAGTTGTGTAGAAGAGGGAATTTCAGCAGGTACTTATGCTCTTCTGAAAGCAAGTGTGATTGCTTCCAATGAATCCATCAAATCCCACGCCCGCCCATTGCCAGTACTCAAACTGTAGACTTCTAGAGCTTCAAGATGTGAGGGAATGCATAGCATTCTTTGGTTGGTTCATATGTATATATGGATTGGACTTCTGTGATTTTAACTTTATTCAGATTGAATTTTATTCATTATATTATGACTGTGGGCACATATTGTGCAGATGTCTATCTCATTGGACTGGTTTGGGGTGGGGCAGGGTGCCCCTTTTGGGGTGTGTGTGTTAAAATGTTTTCTATTTCTAAAAGCTCAGGATTCACTGGAGCCAAGCATGCTAATACCTCCCTATGGTTTCCTAGTGGTCCCATTTGGGCCCCAATCCTGTCAACACTCAACCACCTGAGTTCACTATTAGAGGGAATGATATACCTATAATTAATTTTATTACATGGCTTTCTTCATCATGAAGTCAATATTAGGTTGGAGCCAGTAAAAGTATTTCAGATAAAGTTATTTTATTGTATTTAGTTATATGTTTATTTGGTTAGAGATTGGCTTCTAAGCACACGAGTTTAGAACTGCAGCTACAATACAGAATGTATCCATTCTAAAAAGCATTTATACAATACTATTAGGGTAAGACTGCTGTTTGCAACCACATAGGTCATTATTAGTGCAGGAGTCTATAAATATATTTTAGATATTTAGATAGATATTTTAGATAAAGTAGTTTTATTTTATTTCTGATCATTCCTCCTCTGCCTAACCCAGTGAAGGTTTGCAGTGTGCTATTATAGTTTACCCATAATAGCTTTGAGATGAGTTGCCCAAGGCTTCAGCCACGTAAGTGAGGCTCATGGTTAAACCTTGGTCTCCCACATCCAACACAACATTCTGGTGTACAAAGGAATTGCCACCTCAGCCAAATTATCTCTATAAGCAGCAGCAATTTTACAAGTGCATATGTAACTAGGTTATTTAAAGAAGCAGAATTTGCCATGTTTCCTTACAATCTGATTCCATAAGCCACTATAGAAGCATAACTTCTATGCTTCTATAGTAGCTTATAGAAGCCCAGCAGGTTCTGGATATCAGAATGAATCCACAATGACTATTCAGCTATAGCTGCCCTTCTTGTTAGTTTCAGGTTAGTGGTTCCTGTTCTTGTTCCTCTTCCTCCTCTTCTTATTCAATGATTCACATACTGCTGTTCTCCTTTATCTAGTGATTACAGCCAGTGTTCATATTCCATTAGGAAGTTAATCCCATGAACACTTACTAAAGAAGTCTGTCACATTGAAATCAGTAGGGCACACTTCTAAATAAAGATGCATAGGCTTGGGTTACACATATCCTTTGTCAGGGAGAAAACTCAGCTAGCACCATGCAGTAGTCAAGTCACCCATTCTTTCTAGGCGTCCCCATCTTCTGTAGCACATGGGTCCCTATTTCATTTTCTGACTTGAGTATATTCTTATGCATCCCATCAGTGTTCTCTTCTTAAACTATTTATATGGCTTTATGTGCTACCATTTTTAATTTTTATTTATTTTTTAAATTTAATGTGAATTACACCGAAACAAAACAAAAATCATAAAAAAAATAAATGAAAAAAACATACAATTTTCTTACAGTATTTAAAATGAATAATTACAGTAAATATGTATGAAATATATGTCTACAAGTATTAATAAGTATGTAGTAATACAACTATCCTTACAAACAGTTATGCATAAACTTCAGAAAAAGCAATAAACATGGAACAAAAGTCTTCTGTAGCACATGGGTCCCTATTTCATATTCTGATTTGAGTATATTCTTATGCATCCCATCAATGTTCTCTTCTTAAACTATTTATATGGCTATGTGCTATTTTAGCTATTCTGTAATGATCATGGGGGTGACAGGATCCAAAAAATTTAACTGGCTTTGGTAGCCTGCCAAAATTTGTGATTCCCAACCTGCGGAGTCGATCCAGGAGGATACCATGGTCGATGGTATCGAAAGTCATTGAGAGATCGAGTAGAATTAACAGGGTCATACTCCCACTATCCTTCACCTGATAAAGGGTGACCAAAGGTTCGGTCCCTTAACCAGGTTGAAACCCAGACTGGAATGGGTCTAGATAATTAGTATCCTCCAAGAGTGCATGCAGTTGTTTTGCCAGAACCCTCTCAAGGACCTTCCCTCAGAAAGGGGTATTTGCAACTGGGTGGTAGTTATCAAATACAGTTGGGTCCAGAGTGGGTTTTTTCAGGTGTGATCGCACTACTGTCTCCCTAAGGACAGCAGGAACCACCCCTTCCCTGGACCCGCCCAGGCAAACCCCCTCGGCTAGCTTTTATTAGCCAGGAGGGGGAAAGATCGAGAGGTCACATGGTCGGTTACATTGCTGCAAGTACCTTGTCCACATCATCAGGCCGCAGCAATTGAAATTGATCCCACAAAATCGGGCAGATGGTGGCATCAGATACCTAGACTGGAACTGTGTCAATGACAGTGTCAAATTCGCTGCAGAGAACTCTGCATTGTGAAGGCCCATATATCAGTGGAGGCTCAGTGTACAGGGAAAAGGGGGCGGAGCCCCACCTATCCTGCCCTGCCCAACCTGCTTTTCATTGCTTGTCTCCCAGACCTTGTTTCCCTCCATAGGATGCAATGTAAGGTGGCCAGCAGCAGCAGTGCAACACTGTTTGTTCTTTAATTCCTGCTTTGGCTAGGGGGAACACCGGGCATGTGTGATAAGTCGCACATGCTCAGAACATTGCCCCAGGAACTACTGGGTCCCCCCCCCTTCAAATACCTGTAGGGGAAGAGAATGCCTTTCAGGGAGGGGCCAGGATGGTCTGTTCCTTTTTCGGGCCAAAAGCCTGGATGACTCAAAAGTGCCTTCCAGGTGTGAACTGGAGAATGAAAACTGATTGGTTGTTCTTCTTCCCTTCATCTATCTCATGGGTACAGAGGCGAAGGGAACCAGCCCTCAGCCAATCAGGCATCTGCAAAATCACCCCATCTCAGTTACACCATACAACATGACTAGAGCCTCTGCAATGCAAGGAGGTGGGGGCAGGAAGATCAGTCACAGAGTGCAGCAGCAGCTTCTCTCTGTTCTACTGTGTATATAACACGTCTGGATGGACTCATTGTTTGAAGAGGAGGAGGTGGTGGCGGAGGCTGAGAAACAGAGAAAGACACACTTGTTGAATGATGTGTGTTTGGGGTGATTATTTATGTAACCTCTAAAATCCATGAAGCTTATATAGCTTCTTAACCCAATCCCCATGGGCATTGAGGGGAAGGGGGAAGTTCTGTGACTGCTGCTTCTACTGGGGTGCTTTACATGGCCTCAGACTTGCCCACCAGTCAATTCTGTTGTCTGGAAGTGAGAAAATGCTGTCTCAGTGCTATTGTGCTATTGTTGCCACATGCTTTTGCTAGGTTGAGCATCCTGTTCTGCACAAACAGGCTCTATTTATTTATTTATTTATTACATTTATACCCCGCCTTTTTTCCTACAAGGAACTCAAGGTGGCTTACATAATCCTCCTCCTCCTCTCCATTTTATCCTCACAACAACCCTGTGAGGTAGGTTAGGCTGATAGGCAGTGACTAGCCCAAAGTCACCCAGTGAGTTTCATGGCCGAGCAGAGACTAGAACCCTGATCTCCTGAGTCCCAGCCCAGCACTCTAACCACTATGCCACACTGGTTTTTCTTGCACGTAGCAGAGATAGGAGAGCAAGTAACTAGCAATGAGATCACAATCATATTTTTTTAATTATAAAATACTGTTTGTGTGAGACTGTGTGTGTTGTGCTTGCTGGGCAGTGGCCAGACACAGACAACACCTCAGCTCACCTCAAATTCAAGCATCTCCCAAAATGGTATTTATAAATCATTTACTTTCATTCTTTTTCTTTTGCTGCTGCTGCTATTTTTACAGTGAGATCCTATACGTGTCTACTCAGAAGTAAGCTCCATTGAGTTCAGTGGGACTTACTCCCAGGTAAGTGTGTATAGCATTGCAGCCTTACAATCTGTACTAGTTAGAAGCTAAAATCAGTTGTAGTTTCAGGCTTATAATGCTTGTACATTTTTTCCTGCATTTAAAAATACTGGCCAATGTAATGTTTTTAACTGGTATGTTTCATGTGGTATATAATTGGGTGAACTGTGTTCTGTGGTGAGTGGGGAATGGGGCATGATTAAGCTAAAGTAACAAACTTTTGATTTCATCATTCTCATTGGAATACTTAAGTACATGCTGAAATGGGCATGCTGGGTCCAATCAAGGGTGCTGCTGGTTGCTGTAGCATTCTTTCACTCTTTTTTCTTTTTTTAATATAGTCTGGAGGCAGACAGATGGGCATGTAGATCGTTACAGATGCTCATCTTCTTTATTTTTAAAATATTTATTTCAAACTATTTCTTTATTTACTTAGTTTAGAGTATTTTTATCTCACTCCTCAGCCAAAAAAGGCTCCTGGAGCACCTTACAAATAATCAGTAAAAGAAGGCAGTTCCTGCCTGCAGGCTTACAATCTAAAAAGACATGACACTCAAGGAAAAAGGAATAGGGAGGGATGAGAAAAAAGTTACGGGTGCAATCCTAGGGTTTGCAAGAGAGAACACTGTGTCAGAAATGTATGGTTGGGTCAGACTCCGTGACCCCACATCTGCTGACCTACTGTCCGCCCCACCTATAAAATTGTCCATGAGCTGCCACTGCCATACATAATCATAGTGAGCTTCAAAGGCCTTTGCTAATCTATGTATAATCAACACACTGTATGTGACATCAGCTTGTATCTGTGAGATGTCAGGCCAGTGGCCATAGCTGGTGGAAAATATTGTAGTTCTGGAATCCCAAGTAAGCCATCTGTGGTTTTATGCATTGTATAGCATTTAAGAGCCAGGGCACTATTTATTTATATCCCGCTCTTTTTCCTGCAAGGAACTCAAGGTGGCTTACATAATCCTCCTCTCCATTTTATCCTCACAACAATCCTGTGAGGTAGATTAGGCTGAGAGTCAGTGACTGGCCCAAAGTCACCCAGTGATCTTCATGGCCAAGTGGAGACTAGAACTCGGATCTCCTGAGTCACAGTCCAACACTCTAACCAGTACACCACACTGGCCCCACATCTGTGATGTTGTGGGAGTTGGTGATGTCCCTCATCATATAATGCAAATGTTTCAGTCACTGAACATGACTGAGAGTACTGCTATTCTTAACCCTACATAAGAATGGTTCTCATCTGTGGTCTGGAATGTGTGCAGGGTCCTTGATGCTGACTGGGTTTCCTGATACCAGGCAGGGCAGCAAATCCTTAAGTCCACTTAACCTGGACAGGACTGTCCAAATACATTTTTCTGCCTGAGGCAGAGCAGCAAATGGTGCCCCCCAACTACCCAAGTCATGGTGTATAATACCCAAAGCCAGCCAAGTTAGTTTTTACAAATGAAGCAGAAAATCCCACCTCTCCCCCTCCTTGGCAGCAAAAATACGACAACACATTAAATAACTAATGATATGCTGCCCTTTCATGACACCCGGAATCTGCTGCCTCACTCTATCTAATGGTAGGGCCTGGAGTAACCCCACCCTGCTTTGATTGTTCTTGTATAAATAAATGAACACAGGGCTTTATAAACACTGAGGGTTCCTGTTCTCTTTCATACCTGGGAGTCCACCTCCTTGTAGCAGGGATTACATGTGGAGTGCATTTCCTAGCATACAGACAAAAAAAACATGGCAGCCCCGATATATGTGACTCTCCATCTGTATAGCAGAGCTCCTGTTTTGTGGTTCCTGGAATCATATATATGTCAGGTAGAACATTCTGCATAACCATGACTGCACATGTGGCCTCTTTGCATACATTCAATAGCTTCCCTGAATTGCAGGTGTTTCTTTAAAATAATAATCTTTAAAAGCATTCATCAGCATGTATCTGATAAACTGGTGAGATGATTCTGCAGAAATCGCAGTGATAATATGCAGGATTTCCCCTTCTCAGCAGGAGCAAATCTTTATGCCTATAAATCAGAACAGTATTATGGAGCTCTCAAGGCTCTAAAAATCCTGGGTAGCAACAGAAGATAGCGTAATTAAAAGGTGAAGGCATCAAAAATTAATTGCAAGGCCTCTTTCTCTCTCAAGTGTCTAAAATAAATAAATTAATTAAAACCAGAAGGTGTTGGGAAAATACATGGAAAATATGTTGATGGATGCAGTGGGTGAAAAGGACATACAGTCCCATGATGCACACATTCATAGATAGGTTCAGAGACCCCTGCTTCTACTACTTAGCTGACAGATGTTCTCCAAATAATTGTCCAATATTAAATAAACACTAGTTCACCTCCATATGGACTATTTTTCTATCAGTCATCATGCAGAGAATGGCTTGGCTTTCTGAATGGTTGGGGAAAGAATAGAAATGATATGACATCTGATAGTTAAGGGAAATGTAATGGAAATAATGTTAGCCAAACACTTAGAGTATTTTTATTCAGCATTTGAGGAGGGGGGTGATTTTCATGATACGCGACTGTGCTTCAAAATATACCACTGCTGATCTGGGAATAGGGGTTCAGGCTGTTTTTGATGGATTAACCTTCTCCGGCGGGGGGGGGGGGGGATACGGCTTTGCAGTTTGGGAATACTCTTGGATCTAGCTTTGCTCCTGGATAATCAAGTAGAGGCTGTAGCCAGGAATGCTTTTGCCCAGTTTAAGCTGCTGCATCTGCAGTGCCCTTTCCTGGGAAGATCTGACCTGGGCATGGTGACATATGGCTTAGTTATCCCCTCATTGGATTAGTGCAGCAGACTGTACATAGGGCAGCCCTTGAAGTCTTCAGAAGCGTCAGCTGACCTAGAATGCAACAGCAAATCTACTTGATTATCCAGGTGTTTGGGCTTGAGAGCACGTGGCACCAATTTCACAACAGCTTCCAGTTTGTTTGTGGTCATAATTCATAGTGCTGGTTTTAAAGTGCATAATTCAAAGCCCTAATGTTTTGGGTTCAGGGTACAAGAAGGATAATCTCCTCCCATATGGGCATGCCCGCTCCTTAAATCTGCAGGGGAACCTTTCTTCCACATCCTGATAGTGTTAGAAGCACAGTTGGTTTGGATGTGAGAGAGGGCCTTTTCTGTGGCCACTCCCAGACTATGGTATTCCCTGATTTTATTTGTAAAGTGTATTCCAAACTGGTCACAATTAGGGTGGCCACTTGCACATCACCCCCCCCCCCGAGGAAACATGTCATCTAAAAAAGAGGAAACCAATTTGTATGACATTTGTATATGCAAATTTATATGTATAGGTGAACATTTAGAAATAGTAACCATAATTTAAATAGAAATACAATACAGTAATACCTTGGATTGCAAGTAATTTGGTTTGAGAGCGTTTTGCAAGACAAGCAAATTTTTAAATATTTATTTAATTTTTTTTTTTACTTGATATACAAGCGACGTTTTGCAATACAAGTACTGTAGTACGGCTTAAATTAAAAATCTCTGTACAAATTTTTTTTGGGGGGGATTTCGTTTTGATAGTGTTTTGGATTACAAGCACGTTTCCAGAACGAATTATGCTCTCAATCCAAGGCATGACTGTATATCTCACCATAGTGGAGAACAACGACTAGATGACCTGTGTGCCTCCTCAGTCTGCTGTGCAGACTGCTGTGGACAGGCAACATCAAGGCCCCTACTTTGCTAACTCTTCTTATGTTTCTTTATCTTTCAACCAGAGAGCCCTTCAAGTAGAGGACTGTCCTCTGCCAGCTCTCCAAAACAGAGGACGGTCCTCTGTAAATTAGGACACTCTCAATGGGCCCCCGTGAGGTTTGCAATTTCTGTTTGTATGGAATTAGCTTCTCTTCACAAGAGATTAGAGAAAGTATTTTTCCTGTAGTAGTAGTAGTAGTAATAATGATGATGCAATTGAAATATTCTTCAAATGTATAATTTCAGACTGTTCTATAATAGATGCTTTTCAAACAGAAAAATAATTTAGTCCATATTGCTCAAACTACTACTGAAAACCCAGATCATTCTAGTCTAGAGATCTGTAAAAAAAAGCAGCCAAAAATGACTGTTATTTTATAAATGGGACTTTTAATTGTAAGTCAGGGATAAGCATCTTTACAAGGTATTTTCTCTTAAAACCAATACATAATATGTTTTTTTAACTTCCAGGGTTCGTTTGAAAGAATATTTATTTGAGATGCATTTCTAGGTTGCTGATCTATGGCGATATTCTTATTGTTAGGGAGTAAGCCCCATTGAACTCAATGGAATTTACTTTTTCAGTAGACATGGAGTATATAGGATTGCGCTGTTACAGTGCAATTCTATACATATTTTTTCAGAAGTCCCATTATGAGGCTTACTCCCAGGTAAGTATTGTAGGTATAGGATTGCAGCCTTATATAACTTACTTGAATAAAAAGAAGTTAAGTGTGCAGCCTAACCTAAGGGTTATATCAAGATAGCCTCCACAAGAACCTCTTTGCACTGCTGCAAGCTTGTCAGCATCACTGCAGCAGTGTCACAGCAATAAAGTTAAAAACAAAACAACAATATTAAATGCAGTTATTATGATATAGCCATTAAAAAGCAACTACACAATTCCTCCACCAGTAACAATGTCTGACCCAGACAATTCCCCAGCACCTCAAACAAACCAAGTTGAGTGCCTCAGAATCGTGCCTGTGTTGCTGCCATCACTCAAACCATTTTTTCAATAATCCAGGGAGATCAGTGGAAAGCAGTAGTCTTCAATATAACTTCAAAATCAATACCGTTGGTCAATGGATGGATTGGAGCTCTGCAATATGGAGAGGAATATCAGTTTAAATTCTGCTCTTAGTCAATGGTATCACTACATTGTCTCAACTCCAATGTTCCGGGGACTATTCCCATCCCACATGTCTTCATTCACACACTTGAGCTCCATAGAAATATCTTGGGCAGATGCATGGCACACACATGGTAAATTGTATGCTGGCTAATTTAGGCTATCAATGGCTACCAGTCCTGATGGCTATATGCTTCCTCCACTATCAGAGGCAGAATGCCTGTGTACACCAGTTGCTGGGGAACATGGGCAGAAGGATGCTGTTGCAGTGTTGCACTCAAGTCCTGCTTGTGGGATCCCATGGGCGGCTGGTTGGCCACAGTGTGAACAGAATGCTGGACTAGATGGACCTTGGTCTGATACTATTACAGCTCTTCTTATGTTCTTAAATACATTGGGGTGATTAGCTAAAGAACACAGGCAAAGTTTAAACATGAGTAATATAGGTTTTATTTTACCAAAAACTATTACATAAAGCAAGAATTACCTTAGACCAGAGGTCCAGAACCTTTTTGGACCTGTGGGCACATTTGGGAATTTGAGAAACTTCTGTGGGCACCGCCACAAAATGGCTCCCACAGAGGATGTGGCTAGTCACATAGTGGCTGCTGTGGGGGCCTGGCTAGTCAAAAGTAAGCTAAAGAGGTGTGTGTTTGTGTGTATGTATGCATGTGTGGTGGTGGGAGTATAGCAAGGCTAAAGGCTGGGAGGGAGGGGGAAATGGTAAGGCAAAGGGGTAGAGGGGAGTGAAAGAACAAGGATAGAAAGGGAGAGAAACTAGGGATGGGGAAGGGGAGAGAAAGAGTGAGGAAAGGGGTTTTGTGGGGGGAGAAATAGCAAGGCTGGAGGTTGGGAAGAGAGAAGTCTGGGAACATGCAGCAGCTTTGGGAACAAGGAGAACCTGATGCTTGAAAAATGTTAGGGCATCAGGAACCTTTTGCTTACACAGCCTTCGAAGAACAATAAAGACATATTAGACAAGCTGCTATGGCAGCCTTCTACAAGCTGGTGCCCACCAGATGTGTTGGACTATGTGTTGTGTTGGGAATTTTCCCATCTCCCCCAGGCACCATTCTCCAGGTCAACACATCTGGGGGCACCAGGTTGGAGATGTCTGTGCTAGGGTAATTCTTCCAAATATAACATGTGAAAGCTGGTATGGTGGAGTTTCTCAGTAACACCAGACCCATACAATGGATTTATTCACATTAAAAACTACAGATATTCTGTAAATAATGATTTCCAGCAAAAGCGGTGTTTTGGAGAAATGGATCAGTTAAATCAGCAGTGGGATTAGAAATCAGGCCATTCAATAAATATGGCATTTCTTTCTGTAACGAATGACCTGCAACAGGAGGCAGTCCATTCATTCATAGCAATAAGCCATAACTGGTAAAACCCTTACCTGAGTTAATGGAGAGCTGCTTCAAAGAACTAATGGTCTGACTCTGTATGCCTTGATTACCTGTCACTTTACCTTGCCACCTCATCCAGAGTTCCCAGATTCTTCACCATTGCCATGTTTCATCTATATCCTAATGGATCTATATCCTAATATCACACAATATCAACACTCTTCCCCTTAAGTTTCTTGCAATGGCACAACATAGGAATATGGTATAGTCTTGCTAGTGCACAGTATGCCTAACTGTGTCCATGCAGGAGCATACCGTAATTCCCCCGCACACCAAGTAATAAAATATACAACTCCTTCCTCCTTTATTTGTAATTAAAGGTGCAATCCTATGCATGTTTAGACAGGAAAAAAAAAATTCTTACAACTCCCAGCATTCCCCAGCCAGCATGTTTTATTCCTTGGTGGGTGGGATTAAACCACTGGAATGTGGCCCCCAGAGTTTTGAGGTGCCCTTGCTCTAGTCTAGTGCCTTCCATCCTGAACTGTGAAGAAGTGTTCTAGATGGGCTGTGAAGACATTTAACAAGAGGTCTGACACCTTCATGAGAGAATTGCATTACCGACACTCTAGACTTAAAAATAAATACTGGTCCGTTTGTCTGCCTCCCCCGGGCAACGATGTAGCCAAAATTTAATTTTCTAATTGTTGCGATATTCTTTAACCAATATTAACCGGGGGGGGTTAATATTGGTTAAAGAATATCGCAACAATTAGAAAATTAAATAATACTCCCACTAATACTTCCTCTAGTATCTATCTTTCAGTTTAATTTTTTTTTTTTTTGCTTTTAAATTATTCCCATAATTTACCTAGGAATAAATTCCATTCATCTCAACGGGTTTTACTTTTGAGGCGACAAGTATAGGATGTGCTGTTACAGTTGTCCCCTTTGAACTAGCAATCTGTGTTCCAAGCCTTAAGGCATGGATTCTGGTAAGTGGCTTCCTTTGAAAGCCTAGGTGGGTGAGATGTAGTTCAAAGCATACAAATAATGAACGCTGAAATTAATGCAGCAGCAGGATTAGGAAAGCGTTTTTCGTACCGCAGCTCCAATTACACGCCTGTCTATTGGTTGCCTCGCCTTTTTTTACATGCCTATGACCTGCGTGCAGAACCATCCCATCGGGAAGAAAAAACGGAGCCCCTTTTACTCTGCAGACCTGGGGGCGGGGAGGACAGATCGCGAGCAAAACGCGCACATGCCCAGAAAGGGGAAAGGAACCGACCGCTCAACTGAGGCGGGTGCAGTCCTGCTTCCCTTCCGCTGGGTGTGGCTACCAAGTGCTCCAAGGCGTGCTATCTCCGCTGCTGCTGCTCCTCCTCCTGCCGGGGGTGGCGGCCGTGGCCTTTTCTCCTCCGAGCCACGGAAGAGGACAAGGCGGCAGCGGCGAGGGAGCCGCAGCAGTACCGGGCAGCCATGTCGCTATTGTCCCTGGCAGTGCCTGCCCTACGGGTCTACTGGATCGGCTTCCGTGTCGTCTTGCACCAGCTGCTCCGCCGCCTCCGCCGGGGCTGCCTTTTCAAGCCAGGTTAGCAGGTCTTGCGTGGACCCGGAGGGGCTGCGGGTTCCGGGGAGGGGCTGGGCAAGAAGCCCTCGCGAGGCGCCGTCGCCGAGCCAACCGGCGTGGGCTGGGCGCCTAGTTTGTGGAGGGTAACGAGGGCGCGCTTTCTATTCCCCTCTCCGGTCTTCCGCAGGGAGCGGTGGCGGATGTTCTTGAAGGGGTTGTCTGGAGTCATCACACGCCCACCCGGCGGCGATGATGCTCGGAGCCAAGCGGAGTTCCTGCGCTCGTGGATAGAGGGCAACCTCTAGTAAAACGCTCCCATGGGCTTCCCCGTTTACCGCGGCCATGGCCTGGAGGGGACTTGCTTTCCTCCGGCCTTACATCGCAGAGCTTAGCAAGGCCATGCTGTTAGCGCCTCCAAAACTCTTCCCTACAGGAGCTGCCCTCGGTTCCGGCCACCCAAAGGCACGCGACTCCTTTATCGAAGGTGCACACGCCTCCTCTGCCAGCCTGAACAAGCCTGTGGTGCCTAGGCTGCACCAGGTTAGGTGGCTATCCCTGTAATTGAATTTCTCACGAGCAACCCGTGGGCTAGAGCCGGCTCCTTTTAATCCATAATCTGCTAGTTATAGTAGCCACTTTTAGTACTCCGTCTGCATCCACCATCATCAACTTGAATGATAGCTTGGCGTATGTACCACGTATACAAAAAGATTTGCAAGTGAGACACCCGTAACTTTTATGCTCTGCTCCTACGCATATCTATTCTGGAGTAAGTCCCATTCAGTTTAGTGGGTCTTCTTACTCCTAGGTAAGTGTACCTAGGGTTGTAGTCCTAGTGTATGTATATTCAGGTTATCTTTTACATTGCCTGGTTATTACTTGGATGGGAGACCCCTCCTCTAGTTTCCTGCATTGAGCAGGGGGTTGGACTTGATAGCCTTGTAGGCTCCTTCCAACTCTATAATCTATGAAATCTAGATCTATGAAATCTATGAAAGGAGTGTGGAGGATGAATACTCTGCATTTCTTTATACTTTCTTTATACTTCCTGTGTATTTCTTTATACACTCCTTTATAGTAAGGAGTGTGGCCTTACTCTTGTGCACAAGTGTTTGCAAGCACAAGTAGAGGTAGTGCAAGGGGGTGGGTGGAATGTTTACTCTTGCGCTGTATTGTTCAGGGGAAGGGGACTTACTTCCTACAATCTTCTAATGCCTGAGTGAATGCTTGGGTATTAGTTGGAGGTAAAACTGGAAAGAGCTGTGAGTTGGGGTTAGGTTCCAGTCCCTTAGGGTTGGAGATTGACAGTACTTTTCCACTTAATATAGGGAGCCAAAATGAAAGTTTTCTAGTTCACTTACTCTACTCTCATCACTCCTTTTTTTTAATAACAAACTTAGCTGGTGACTGCCAACAGGCTTGTAATCAAAATGAGGCCACTGAGGAACAAGAGGAAGGTATTGGCATGCTTGGGGAACCCCAAGTTTTGCATGAGTACACAACATCTTCAGGAAAAATAACCATAAGGGGGCAACCCCGCCCCCAAAGAAGGAGAACTGAGCATGTGCTGTAGCTGCAGACTTCTGAGTGTCTATTGGGGTGGAAAAAGGAGAAGGGGAAACCATGGAGTATCCTAGAAGAGGGCATGGCTGCATTGAACGGGTGCACTTTACACTTTAACCTTTTACTGCAGATCCCACTTGTTCCCTCTAATAGTGAACTCAGGTGGTCAGGTGCCTATCAATTTGGAAGCAAAATGAGGCCACCCAAAGTGAGTGGTTTCTATACTCAGGACTCCCTAGGTACAGCGAAATACTTGTACATGAAAAGAAAAGGGAACATTTAAAAAAAAACAAAGGAGCACCAATGAGGTCCCATGACACATCAATGTTGATGGCAGTTGGAACCTTTTCCGGGGTGGTGGGATGGGGAGGGGAAATCTATAAGATCTATAACTCAGGCAGAATGTGCAAGTCACTTGTGTTATGATTGAGAGCAGTTAAGACATGGAATATTAGACAGTAGAGTGTGGGTGGGAGAAGGAAAAAGGAGGGCAGGGGAAGAAAGAATTGGCCTGCTCTGTTTATAGTGAGTATCCTGGACCGGAAGAATTAGGGTTGGGAGGATGCTTGCCATGATTCTTAAAAAAAAAAAAAAAGTACAATATGGGGATGCTTCAGGAGGAAGAAAGGAAAGATTACAATTTTTTTCTTTCTTACTCTCCAATCCCCTTGCTGTATGGCTATTAAATGTCCAGGTTCTGGGCTAGAAGCCTTCTAGCATTATAGAGCATAGCAGTGGAAGGATGGGGAGGGGTATGTAGGAAGGAAAAAGTGTCCTTTTTCCTTAGTTCCCCTCCTGCTTCTGAAACTTTCCTCTCCACCTTTGGCCTGTACAGGTCTACATGGCTGTTACTAGGCTGGCTGGAGCCCTGAAAAGACTCACTTCATTTAAAGACTACACACTGCTGAATTTTGTTTCAGTTCCCAGTTGTCTAGAATAGGAACAAGAAGTTGTGGGTTGCAGATCACATCCAGCCCTGCATACCCTGTGTTTTGCATGAATTAATCTATAGCACATTTCTTTTGCTTTAATATGGTTGTTTCCCCTTGTTTGATCACCTGAATACCAGAAAAGAAACTTTTCTTATTGTCTTGCTTTGCATTATGCCGCTGAACATGATTGAATTACTTCTGTTCTAGGCTGGCTGTTCAGATAGCTTTTTACTAACTACTGTATCTTTCCATCCTCACAGGCTGATTCAGTCCTCCCCTCTGTGATATAACCCCTTGTGAAACTGCATAGGCTTAAGGCCAAGGTAGATGTAATGGTAACAGCTACATTTATTTGTCTGTCCCGTTTTACATATAAAACAGGAGGCTGGGGATTATTTTAACATGAAAAGGCATGTGCGGGTAAGCAGAACTGAACTTTCCCCTTGCTTTACCTCTCCACACTTTGGTCAAGTGATATATTTTTTTCTTGCAGCCTGGTTCCAGTACTTGAAATGAGCTGTGCTGGGAGAAAAGTGCCCAAAGTGATGAAGCTGGGGAAGGATCCACCTTCCCCTTACCCATGCTTCTTGTTTCATGTTCAAATAAGATCCCCCTTCCCACTTTATATTTAAAAATGGCAACCATGCATCGTTTCTTTTTAGATTGTAAGCCTGCAGGCAGGGACTGTCTTATTTAATTGATTATATGTAAGCTGCTTTGGAAGCCTTTTTGGCTGAGCAGCAGTGTAAGCATACTTCGAATAAATAAATTAATAAATAAATAAATTGGGGTGTATGGCCCTTAGCTCTTGCTTGTTGCACTCCCAAATTGATGGAATTACTTCCAAGTAAATGTTGTTAAGGATTTACCTCTTGACTTGAGTGAGGCTCTTGTTCTTCCTTAACAGAGATGGGTCTATGGCTGCCTTAGAAATAAATTATATCTAATTATTGGTACTGATTAGCAGTTGGGTATGACACCCTGATCTAAGCACACATTGGCCATGTATGGCTGCTCATATCTTGGCTTGCTAAGTCATGGTATGCAGGAACCTTTTGCTCATACACACAGCCTCTTCTCTCCTCCCTTTGCTGAGAGCTGATGTGGCTCATTTCAGTGGTGCAGTATGAGATCAAGGACAAAGGTCTATCCTTTGGTGGAAGGAGCAGGTTCCTGGAAACCATAAATTCCTGGTTAGCATCAGGGACTCAGTTGACCTCTGGGGTTCTATCCTCTAATCTGAATAAGTGACTAAGAAATCAATAGCTTCTGATTTTGAACTTTCACTTTTCTTTTTTCTTTTATTAAATTTAATAAAAATGTCTCAATTAGTAAACTGGTTCAAACAACTTTGATCATACCCATATTTTCCACCTTTATTTAATTTGTCATCGTCCTTCTTCCCTTCTGTTCAGCATTGTCCTTGCAATTTCAGTCTTCTAGAAAAGTTCCTCACTATTAAAGGGACTTTATGGAAATTCATTATCTGCAGGCCAGCGAGGGAAGAAACTGTTGGGGTGGGAGATCAGCAAGTAAAAAAGATGTCTCACTTTTCAACATGAGGCTTAAAAATGGTTCATCCACACACTCTAGCGATGTATTCAAGGGTGGGGGTGCTGCCCAGCCTTATTTCCGCCGCCGCTCCCACTTGCCTTGATTTTTGCCTTGATTTTTTCAAGCAGCCCGAAGAAAAAGGTAAGGCCTCGGCGGGGCCATGTAAAGCCTTGTTCTGCCCCGCCGAGGCTTTATAGTGCAACTCTAAAGTTACCGTACTCTTTATTCCCTCCTCTTCGTCCTTAGCTAACCAGTCAGAGTGCTGCAGGCAGATGGCAGCATTTACCTTTCACCCTTCCATTTCCTTTCCGAATCATAGGTGGTTTTTTTTGCTGAGGCTTCACAGATGCCAGCATAGGACTAAGATTATAGCATAATAGAAGGTGGGTGTGAATCACAGGGGCAAGCAGAAGGTAGATCTCTGGGAGATTTGCAGTAGATCACAAAGACTTTCTGAGTCCCAATGGTTTAACCATAGCAACCACAAAAAGCCTCCCCCACCCCCCGTCTAAATTAGGCCACTGAAATCAAGAAAGCTTGGGGGGAAATAGTATATTTGTGTGTGAAAGGATGTGTGTTCTGCTGCTGAAAACAAACTCCTGGGCTGAGCACGTGCTCAGAGGCACCTTGTTCTGCAATTCTGTGTTGGTGGACCTTGGGGTTTTTGTGAAAAACAAAGTATATCCCTGCAAGCCTAATTAGTCTGCCCACTCACCCCCTGATCTAGGGCATATCTTTACTTTCAACTTGTTTATTGGCAGTAAGCTTGCCACATTCCAGTGGATTCTGCACACTTTTATTAAATATCAAGACCTGCCATATATATTGGTCTTGCTTCCAGGGTTCTCTGTATTCCAAGAGATATACCTCTAGGTATTCTGAATTGCAAAGTTTCTAGTCCTCTTCGAAACACCCTGACATGGACTGAAATGGAGGCTCTTGAAACCAAACCAAAACTAGATGCTATGGGGTTTCATATTTGGGAATAAATGGAACTATTCAAACCAATATATATTACATAAGCATCATAATATTTTTCTTTTGTCAGCTTTGCTTAGGGGTTGTGAGAAAACATAGCATGGATCTATCAAACTGATGTCCCTTTGGGAATGATATAGCAGAACAGTATGGGGTCAGTAATTTGTGCTGACAGTTTTGAAGGACGGATATTAATCAGAGCAAAGAACACACCTGTTTTTAAGCAGTGATGTTCAGGTAATAATTTCTGTCTCATTCAGCAGCAAATATGATTGCGAACAGACTGATTAAAACTAGTCATATAATTCTTTAGTCTTTTCTTTCCATTTAGTAATGTACAAGTTTTTCTTACATGTTAAGGTAAGCAGGTGCAACTTGCAGAGCCTTGAATATTCCTTCAGGTTTTGTCTATAGCAGTGAACATTGCGTTGTAAGATGGAGAAACGCGTGCTCACTATACCAGCTTGTAGAACACAAGAATTTGGATGGGTCCTCATTAATTGTAACAAAAGCATTGTGGTAATCCTCTGGTGTTTATCTGCCCACCCCTTTCCTCTGTTACCCAAAGAGTACGTACTTCTTATTTATTCTGTTTTTCTTCATGTCCGGCATCTTCGGTTTTCCTTTTCTAAATCAGTGAATTGGTGGGGAAACAAGCCGAAGCAGTGACATTCGGGGCACACGATATGCTAGGGATCCAGAATTCAGTATCCAAAATCAATATTTTAAAAATGTTTAATTTGAGTTATATGACTGCAGCATTCTCAGCACAAACTAGAAGGCAGGAAAGGAAAGAATCTGGGTAGAGTATTAGGAAGCTCCCCATTGTCTGGCACAATTGCATTGTGCTACAGCTGGTCTTATAGGGCAAGGTTGGGAAGAAGGTAGATCTCCAGATGTTTTGGACTTCAACTCCCAGAAGCCCCTGCCAGCATGGCCAGTAGTCAGGTATGTTGGGAGTTGAAGTCTTAAACATCTGGAGCTCTATTTTCTGCTCTCGCCTGAAGTGGGGTGCAACCTTACCCTATAACTTTTGTTTCCTGTGACCCATGTTTCCTATTCACATGTTGGAAAACTTTTGTTAATGTAATGTAACAGGATGAATTAGTTGCAGTTATCTGCTTTATGGTGTATCCCTCAGTGCTGAACAAGTTACGCAGTTTCACCTTTAACACTTCCACAAAATAGTCAACTTTGCCTGATTTTAGTGCTGCAGAGTGTACCTGTGTACACACGTCTAACTTACACTCATGTTCTAATGGCTACTGGACACCTGTCCTATTTAGTATTGTGACAACCACTATGGGAGTTAGTGGGAGATGCTGAGGCTCTGCATACTGGGTGTTTGTTCCACCCACCATGCTAATTTCTGAAGTGCCAGCAGCACTGCTGCTAATAACTTCTAAAAAGCAAGCTATAAAAGGCATCAGGTGCTTCATGCCTCAATTCACATATTAATGCAGTGTGATTCCAGCTGCCCATGAAAATGTTCGACAGATTAATGGCCTCATTATTAAGCAGCAAGTGTGTGATCTACCAGTATTAAACACAAGGCTACCCGGGTACATAGACAGAGAAGCTGAATCTCTTAAGTTGGAAAAAGTAGGTAGAGCAATTTGTCCTTTTTTCTCCTCCCTCTTTTCAGACAGGGAAATCAATTACAAAATAATCTGTGTGCTTTTTGGGGGGGCTGTCTTTGCATTTGCAGGCTTTACTGTGTGGGAAGGCTTGTCATTTTCAGTAGTAAGTATTTATTTATTCATTATATTGTCCTGGTCTGCATGTCACAACAACCCAGCTTTCTTTTTCCCCCTTCTTTTTTTAAAGAACACCTCTTTTGCTGTGAATTGAGTGAGAGTGGGCGTGCTGGCTCTTGACTGCCCAATCACTCCTGTTGCAAGTGGGAGGGGCTAAACTACTTAGGGACACTCTGTCCCTGGGTTGTTTTGTGTTGTGTGCGAACTGGGAACTCGGGTTGTTGGGGGAGAGAAAACCCAGGGTTGGAACTTGGAATCAGTCAGTAGAACTGGGCCTATCAGCAGAAAGCGTTATGGTTTTCCTGCCATTTAACCCCCCCCCCCCAACCCTTTTTGGTCTTACTTTTTCTGTCTTTGCCTAAACCCCATTAAATTTGTTTTCACACACAGCAGTGCTCAATGTTAGTAGGAACATAGGAAGCTGCTTTATAATGGGGCTGATTCGCACAACATGAGGGTGTTTAACAAGCCACAGTGGCTTGTTAACCACCCTGTGAGTGCCGGCCCAATTTACATAATTACCCTTGCCAGGGGCGGCTTGTATTGTTCAAACCTGGCGAGGGTGGCTTCTTGGGGTGGTTAACAAGCCACCCAGAACGCATGGACTGCTTAGTAGGGTTGTAGGGTAGTTTCTTAACCACCCCAACAACCCACCCTCGCCAGGTTCAGATGACACAAGAAGCCGCAGCAGCATGCTTGAATCTGCAATTGTGGTGCCCACAGGTGCCACAACCCACCATTAAATAAGCCCCGGTGGGCTGTGATGATTATGCGAAGCAGGTCACTGAATCAGACCATTGGTCCATCTAGCCCGGTATTGTCAACACTGACTGGCAGCGACTCTCCAGGGTTTCAGACAGTAATTTTTCCAGCCCTACCTGGAGATGCTGGGGATTGAACTTGGGACCTTCTACATGCAAAGCATGTGCTGTGCTCTACCACTGAGCCACAGCCCTTCCGCATGGGCTGAACTCTTACCTCCTTTTTTCCAGGCACCAAAAGTCTTTGATTTATGAGAGCACCAGTTTAAGAAGATAAATATATTGTTACTTGCTGTGCAAGTCCTGATGGTGAAGTCCCACTGAACTAAATTGGATAATGTGAATTATTTCAATTGAGTGTATTTGTTTAGGGTGCAGTCCTGCAAAGTTATGCATACACATAGGAGAGAAATGTGTGCACATTCAGAGGTGTATTTGAAACTTAAGTTGTAGCTGCTCATACAGTTGAACAGGCAAGCCACTGTACTTGCGTGTGGATTTCAGCTGTGCATTGTATACATCAGGAACTTCAAGGTCCCCTCTTGCTGCACATAATGGTTTTGCCCCACTGGAATGCACAGGTGTGTAGGATTGCAGTCCTAAAACGTATTCAGCATTTTACATCCCAGTTAATAATATCACAGCATAACATTTCTTTCCATGTAAACTGGAAAACACACACACACACACACACGTGCACACACCCCATTGAGCTAAATTAGGTTCCAGATGAAAATGGAATAAACATTTTTTGCCTCTGTTTGCAAAAGGATGTTGAATTCAAGGTTATACATGGTTTAGGGAAAGGAGGTTGCTATAAAATGGGTCGATATCTGGGGTAGCAGACTACTTAATACAGCTGTGCAAATAAATTCACAATATGTAAGAGGTCACAAAAATGTTTTTATCTGCATGCCTGCCCATCCACACATAACCTATGTTAATTAATTGTAGTGCATTGACAGCCTCAAAGGAAAAAAGAAAAAGACAACAAACTCTTTAATTTACAGAAGCTTCCCTGTTACCTCCTCTGGAAGCAGTTCTTACTACAAGCACTTAAGTGAGTGGTCATGTACTAGCCAGAATTAACTAGGGCTTGAATATTTTCTGGAGCCCCAAAATTCACTTGCCATGGCAAGTGCCCCACCTGTCACTGGTGAGTGCGATGAGCACCTGGCCTTCTCCTGAGCTTGGGACCAGAGAGGAGAGAGTAAGTTTGTCCCTACAGTCCCACTGTGCCTTGGAAGTGTTCTGAGTGCTTCCAAAGCTCAGGGTGACATGGATTGAACCCCCACTCTCTTCCTGAGCTTGGTGCAGGTGAGCAAGGCCAGGAGTCATACCGGGTGATGCCACTCTGCTTTGGAGGTGCATTGAATGCTGTCAGAAAATACCCTGTTCTCCCTTCAATTTGCGGGAGGGACAGGGTTATGGTGTCCACAAATTTTGGCTGGCTAGTAAGGCTAGCCAAACGGTATGGACCCCTCAGTATTTTTTCATCTCCACTGTTGAAATGGTACATGGTCCTTATGGAGAAGAGTGCAGCCTAAGTTAAAACTGAGACCATACCACTGAGACTTTGGCTCTAGTTCCACCTGCAGTACTGTATAATGTAACTTTTAATTTTGGTCAAGTCTTTGTCTACAGCCTGAATTACTACATTCTCCACATACATGTATAGAGCTGTTGTTGTATGTCCCATTTCCAAAAGGAGTGTGAGGCTACCCTCCACCCACAGACATATTCAAATATTGCTATAAATAAGGTAGGTTGTGTTTATTTACAGAAACACTGATTTCACATAGTTAATCAGACCTATGCTTTCTCATTTTATGTTTATCTGCTGCCTTTATCAGGTGCTCATTAATGAGTGAAGAATCATATGGTTGGGACAGTGGCCAAGAAGCAATGGAGAATAAAAGTTTGGAAACTTCCCCATCAGACCTAAAGTTAGTGGCCCACCCAAGAGCAAAGAGTAAAGTATGGAAGTACTTTGGCTTTGATACCAATGCAGAAGGATGTATATTACAATGGAAGAAAATCTACTGTCGCATTTGCATGGCACAGATTGCCTATTCGGGAAACACGTCCAATCTCTCTTACCACCTCGAAAAGAATCATCCAGATGAGTTCTGTGAATTTGTGAAAAGTAACACTGAGCAAATGAGGGAGGCTTTTGCAACTGCATTTTCAAAACTGAAGCCAGAATCATCTCAGCAGGTTGTTCAGGACACCTTAATTATGAAGGCAAGTCACAGTTATGAGAATAAAAAGCATCAGGAGCTGACATCAGCCGTGATTAGCTTAATATGCGAGGGCTTATATCCTCCTTCTATTGTAGATGAGCCCACCTTCAAGAATCTATTAAGAACAGCTGACCCAAGATATGAACTTCCTTGCAGAAAGTATTTCTGCACGAAAGCAATTCCTGAAAAATACATTGCTGTTAGGGATGTTGTGTTAAAAGAACTAACTGATATCCCGTGGTGTGGCATATCCACTGATATGTGGAAAAGTGAAAACCAGAATAGATCCTATGTAACGCTGTCAGTTCATTTCCTCAGTAATGGCTCTTCCAGCTGCCTGGCTGTTAGTTCCCGGTGTTTAAAAACATTTGAAGTGCCAGAGGAAAATACTGCAGAGACTATTACGCGAGTCCTTTACGAGATATTCATTGAATGGGGAACCAATACAAAAGTTTTTGGTGCTACAACAGATTATGGGAAAGACATAGTGAAAGCTTGTTCTCTTTTGGACATTCCAGTACAGATGCCTTGCTTGGGACAAACTTTTAATGTGGGTATACAGCAAGCTTTTCAGCTGCCTAAGCTGTGTGGTGTCCTGTCCAGGTGTCGGAAACTGGTGGAATACTTTCAGCAGTCTGCAGTAGCCATGTACATGTTGAGTGAGAAGCAGAAGCAGCAGAATACTTTGCATTGCATGCTAGTGAGTGATCGGGTTTCCTGGTGGGGAAGTACACTTGCCATGTTGCAACGTCTTAAAGAGCAGCAGTTTGTAATTGCTGCAGTTCTTGTGGAGGACAGCAATAATCACCATCTGATGTTGGAAGCCAGTGAATGGAATACAATTGAAGGCCTGGTGGACTTGCTCCAGCCATTCAAGCAGGTTGCTGAGATGATGTCTGCTTCCAAGTACCCGACAATAAGTATGGTGAAACCCCTCCTTCACATGCTGCTGAATACAACATTAAATATCAAAGAAAATGACTTGAAAGAAATCAGTATGGCAAAGGAAGTGATAGCCAAAGAATTATCTACAACATACCAGCATACACCTGAGATAGACATGTTTCTCAACGTTGCAACTTTCTTGGACCCAAGATACAAGAAACTACCCTTTCTCTCAACATTTGAGAGACAGCAGGTTGAAAACAGAGTGGTAGAAGAAGCAAAAAGTCTCCTAGAGAAGATAAAAGAGAACACACTGAGGCCTGAAGAACAGTTTTTTGCAGTGTCCGAAGAGCCACCAGTGAAAAAAATGTCAGTTACCTCCACACCGCCTCCTACCAGTGCCATCAATAATATGCTTGCAGAAATATTTTGCCAGACAGGGGGTGTTGAAGACCAAGAGGAGTGGCATGCTCAGATTATTGAGGAATTGAGTAATTTCAAGTCACAAAAAGTCCTTGGGCTAAATGAAGATCCACTCAAGTGGTGGTCTGACAGGCTAGCTTTATTTCCTGTTTTACCAAAGGTACTTCAGAAATACTGGTGCATTGTGGCCACAAGGGTCTTTCCTGAACGTCTCTTTGGTTCTTCTGCTAACATTATTAGTGCCAAGAGAAATCGGTTAGCCCCAGCTCATGTAGATGAACAGATCTTTTTGTACGAGAACACTCGCAATGGGTCAGAAGCTGAGCCTGAAGAAGAGGATGAAGGGGAATGGGGCTTAGAACAGGAGCACGTTATTAATTTAAGTGACACAGCAAATGTAAATAGCAGTTTCTTCAATATGCGAGACAGTGGCTTCATATAGAACAAACACACTGGTATATTTTCAGAGAAAGGGTGTTTGTCTTAAATTACCAAAAAAATAATTGGTCATGATAAGAATGCTGCAAATACTGAACAGTTGTAACATAGCCTTGTTTTATGTGTATGTATAGTGTGTATGTGTGTGTGTGTGGCTGCTGTCTTAGATCATGAGTGTGACTTGTGACTAAAGTGCTGAAATTGGCATGTGAGGTTAATGAATTCAAGTACAGATTTTACATGTAAGTAAAAGTAACTTCTCAGCAGCTGCTCAGCTCTTCATCTGTGATAGAGAGTCCCTGAATCAAACCCCTGAATGGGCAAGCTTAGCAGATGGCTTAAATCACTTGAAAAGCCTATTTGGTGTATGGTTTTGTTATTTTAAAAGCGTTGGTTTCAATTTTTTCATGTATTTAAATATTTAAAGCTTTTTAAAGGTCAGATAATCATCAGAGATTAATTATATAAAGGACCTAATTTTAATGGGCTGCTTCACATGTTACTTCTGTGTTGATAGCAGCGTGTGCCTATAATATGTCAGTAGCAGTGTTGGCATCTTTTATTTCTATTTTGTCCTGATGGATATACTAGAGTCCTAATGCATGTACCTGAGCATGGTTTCCCCACATGACCTTGACAAAGAAGATAACATAAAGGGACTCTTAAGATTTACTGTACCAGCAAATAAATACCTAAGTTGAGTTGGGTTAGTGGTAGCAGTGCCACAGTATAACATTACAAATCATGAATTTGTGCATGTGTTACAGAGATGTTACTCAGCCATTGCAAGTAGATACTCCGGTATCGACTGCAGTGCAAATATTTAGGATTGAGGGAAGATTTGATTCATTACCTTACTTTTGTTCAAGTAAGAGTGAATTAGCATACTGTGTTGCCAAACTTAGTATTGGTTACAATTCAATACAGAACTCAACATACTTTGCCTCAGTGATTTCAGTGGGCTTAAGAATGCTTACTTCTTTACTGGATTGTGACCATTGCATAATATTTTACCCCTTAATAGGCAACAGAGACTCTATACTTCATGACATTGTAGACTTCTATCTTGGACTTTTTACCAAGAGCTTCATTCTGGAGGTGAAGAAAGTTTTAATTCTGTTAAATTATTCGAATGCAGGCTGGGAAGAGTGTTAACCCACCCGCCAGTCCACGTTAGAACTTGCAAACATTCTCTTCTGTAATTCTTCGAACTGAAATTCTGGAAGGATTTTTAAAATATTTTGGAGCTTTATGTTCAACTGTAACAGTCGTTCCCTTCATGTCTATGTACTGGCCTGAGTCAGACGTGTTTTAGCCTTATCAGAATGACCCACTGTAAGACTTGGGCTCATGCACTCCCTCTCCCCTCCCCCCCCGGGCAGGAAAAGATGGAAAACTTTCCACTTTCAGTTTTGAATAAACTAGTTTCCCATTATGTCTGAACTGAGGAAATGGTGGTTTATTCTAGCTGTGGCTAGTTAAAACAAACCACGTGGTTTCAGATTCTGTTTTTGTTTCCTAACTGTGGAGTTAGAGTGAACCATGGTTTTGTCATGCCCCCACTGGAGGAATCCTCCTCAGAGGAGACCTGGAGGTCTCAGATCAAGAGCACCCCAGATCAGCCAATGGGGCCCTCGGGGGAGATGGCTGCAGGTCCAGGCCTGCACGGGGCAGGGGACTCGAGGCAGAGGCTGAGCAGTCCCCCTGGCCCCCAGGAGCGTTATCACCTCAAGAGGCAGGCCAATACATTGCCCTTTAGAAGGAGTGCTTAATTTCGAAAGAGGACTCCTCAAGAGGAAATGACTCCTCATGAGTAGGACTCTTGCCAGAGGACTATAATGAAGTACAGTAATACCTTGGATTGCAAGTAACTTGGTCTGAGAGCGTTTTGCAAGACAAGCAAATTTTAAAATATTTATTTAATTTTTTTTTACTTGATATACAAGCGACGTCTCGCAATACAAGTACTGTAGTACGGCTTAAATGAAAAATCTCTGTACAAATTTTTTTGGGGGGCTTTCGTTTTGATATAAGAGTGTTTTGGATTACAAGCACGTTTCCGGAACGAATTATGCTCTCAATCCAAGGCATGACTGTACAGTTGAGCCCTGGGTGGTGCTCATAAGGCTCTGGCCCTATAAGCCTTCTGACACTCGGTGCAAAACACAATTAAGCAGTCAGATACAATACACAGTCCAGAAGCAGAGTCAAGCTTGGACTCCTGCTTGACTCTGCTTCTGAACTGTGTATTGCATCTGACTGCTTAACTGTACTTTGACCTTTGCTTGTAACTTGACCACTCCTGCCTTAGCCTGCTCTTCTAGTGGATTGAAACCTTTGTGCTTGACCATTTGCCTGTTCTGTTGCCTTGCCTTTTGGATTGCCCCATAATTTGCTCTAACACTTGAGTCTGATTCAGCCAAAGCAGGACAGGTTTTCTGAGTTCAGGTGTAATGGGACACTGTGGTTTATTCAAAGCAGAGAGTGGAAGCTTTCAATCTACTCCCCTCTTCTGTGAAGGAGAAGAGGGATGGAGGAGTGCAGCAGATCGAGGCTTAGTATGGCTCATTTTCATAAACATAGTTTAATGTTATGTCTATGGTTGCTTGTTCTTTTTCACTATTAATGAGGTAAAAGTTGCCTTGCATGTCTTACAAAATGTTTCATTAAAAATCAATTTAATATCCTATGGTTTATTTGGAGGAAGCGGGTATGTCTGAAATGCAGATGGATGCTTCATAATCTTCATTTTGTATGTTTTTAATTGCTTTTAGTTGTATTTTATTGTACACCAAGTTGGAAATGGTCTGGATATATTCAGTCACATTCAGGAAATAATCAGTCATTCTTGTTGAATAGAACACAGATTTTATGTGCTGATTTCATGTGACAGTGACATTATCTACAGGCAGTTCTTTTGTGGCATGCACTGTTTATTGTATGGTGTAAATCCATTCATGATACTTGGTTCCATACATATCTGTTCCATGCTTAATTAACTCCTTCTTGAGAAACTGTTACACAAATTGGTACTAGTTCTTATGCTATACTGTATGGGTAAGAAGGGATCTATAGGCATCTGTGCCAGTTCAGTATCATAAAAGTTGTTGGGACTCCAGCACAGGAAATAAATTCTGTTCACGTGAGTTCATAGAATTGGACAGTTCAGTCATTTGTAGAGGAAGTCTTTTAAGATACCTTTAGAACTTTTGCTTATTTTCAAGATGTAATATACAGTGTTCCTCTGCTAGACATTCAGGCCGTGGTCTCATGAACATTTGCTTCAGTTGAACACATGAATAACATACTTTACCACCAGTTCAGGTTTTATTAAGAGGAGACATATGTTCCTATTTTTAAATGGTTCCGATGAACCATTGATTCTTAAGGATCAGTGACCAATGCAGGATGCATGCTAGTGTTTCCCGGGGGCTCTCTTTTTGCCAGAAGAAGATAGCTACTTTATGTAGAAAGGAGGGTGGAAGAGCTCTGATATATATATATATATATATATATATATACATACACACACACACACACACTATTTATTTATACACACGCACAAACATGCACATATATATATATCGGGTTACCTCACTGACTGAATCTTTGTACATGAAGTGACTGTGATCAATACAGAAATAAGAAATAAGGCACTTCCTCTTAAACCACTCTATCAAAGCACCTTCTATTTGTCTTTGCTCATGTGGACACAGAAACAGTATAAACTTTCTTATGTAACAACCATATACAGCTCAGATCAGTAGAACTTTCTGGCACTCTGCTTAATATGCTGTCATAGTGTAGACATTTTGAAATATACCTACCTCAGTGAAGCCCATTATGGAGCAGAGTTTTGGCCCTCCAAAAGTTGTATTTCCAAAGTTGTAAATTGCCAGCTGATTTGTTTCTGCTTCTAGAGCTAGTTCTGGCTTGTCTTCCTTGCTTTTTCTTCTCCTCTCCTTTTCAGCTGTGTCTCAACTCAACTACTCTCTTTTCAAAGTTCCTTTGTCTTTCTGTGCTCCATTTTTTTTTCAGGCAAGGGTTCCATTTCACTTCCCAGAATGGACTTCAACAGTGGCATTTCACCCTACAGTAATACCTTGGATTACAAGTAACTTGGTTTGAGAGTGTTTTACAAGACAAGCAAATTTTTAAATATTTATTTAATTTTTTTTTAACTTGATATACAAGCGTCGTCTTGCAATACAAGTACTGTAGTACAGCTTAAATTAAAAATCTCTGTACAATTTTTTTGGGGGGATTTCGTTTTGATATAAGAGTGTTTTGGATTACAAGCACGTTTCCGGAACAAATTATGCTCTCAATCCAAGGCATGACTGTATTTGGTTGTGTTCTAAATCCTAGGCTTCTTGGGATGGAAGGGACATAAGGTAATCTAAACACAATCATATAAACTGAAACTAGGGTATTGTAGTGAGCAGATAGATTAAAATGGGTGCAAGCCTAGAAGTATACCTTTAAACACATGCGAATAGAATGTAGTTGGAAAATTAATGTAAGCAGTAACCCCACTCTATCTTCCTTATACTTTCAAGCTAGAAGAGTTATTTTATAAGCATAAAACACACAAGGAATCTAAAAGTGCTTTAGATTATGCATATATGAATATGGGGAAATGATTATCACTGAATTGTGGTTCAAAGCAACTATAGAAATCATTTACAGCTGACCAAATTTTGGGTTGTATCCAATTAACTCCTCCTCCTGACGGAACGCCTCAGTCAATGTAACTGGAGAGGTGTGATACCCTTCTCACCTGCACCCCCACATGCCCTTAAAATTTGCTGGGGAGTGTTGGGGATCCTCTGGAGCAGATCTGTGGAGGAGAGGAGGGGAAAGTCCCATTGCACAGATGGCAGTTCATTTGTGTGATGATGGATTTCCCCCATTGTCATTATGAAGCCTTCCTACATTTCTGTCAAGCTTGTGTGAGAGTAAGCTCTTTTGATATAAATAGAAGATGCATATGAACAGTGTTCTGTGGATTGTACTACATAAGGTTTGGGTCTCCTACCACTAGCCTTAGTTGGGCATAACTCCATTGAAAGAAGAGTCTGTCTCTGGTTCTGACAATTAAAAACCTTGTATCACCCTCTTTATGTTCCTACTGAAATTTCCTATGATAAACACTTTGCCCCTGGATAACTTCCACTTGGTGTTATTGCAATGCATTTCTAGCCTTTAAAATTTTGCTATCCAAATTAAAATTGTTGATGGTTGAAATGACATGTTTCACTGATCTAAAAGCCACTGTATGTCTTATCTGCTGTGTGTGATTATTTAATGTTTTATGCTTGGACTATTTAATAAAGCAGGAAAAAAAATATTGTGTTCATAACTTAAATCTTGGGAGAAAAAACCCTTCATGTTCTTCTAGTTCTCTGATTCTATATAGTGCACTGGAATATACATATATCTATTGAATGATTTCATCTTCAAATACGTACATCTACACTAGGTATGATACAGTTTTCCAAGCGGAGGTCAATAAGTCTTGTTGCTAAGTGTTTTTCACTGTTAACTGCATCAATAAATATGCTAACTTTTTCAAGGGTGGATACAAAGCCATTCTCCTACTTGGTGGTACAAGCTTCTGTTCCAGATTTTCTTCCTGTGTAAGTGAGAGGCTCTACTTCCACGGAAAAAGTGATTTGTTGGATTGACATTTCACCTTGTGGCCGTAGGCTTTCCTGGCACTATGCACCGTACTGGAAAATAGTATCTTGATGGGTAGAATGCGGCTGAGTTAAAACTGAAGGGTTTTGAGCTGATACTCTTCTTGTCAGTGGGCCTCTGCATATGATTTGTCCAGATGCATATATGTTGCAGCCAATGAGGACCTCCCTGGTGTGTGTACCCATATCAACATGTTCTAAAATACATATATGTATGTTCTACATATTGACCAGGTTACAAAGAACTGTGACATTAGTTCCTTGATCGTAAAGTGATATGTTTTTATCAGGCAGCAGCCTCTCTCCATCCCATGCTACTTGAAAAACTGCTTTTGAAACAGAGGGGAGTTTCAAAGGCAGTCTGATACAGTATGGCGAGGGAGGGTCAACTGATGTTAAAAAAACACAAAAAAACCCAACAACAAATTTTAAGAATTCCAAAATCCCTTGTAAGCCTTAGCCTTTTGGATTTGGACCATCATAGATTTCATAGAGTTTTCATAGATCATAGAGTTGGAAGGAGCCTACAAGGCTATCGAGTCCAGCCCCCTGCTCAATGCAGGAAACTAGAGGAGGGGTCTCCCATCCAAGTAATAACCAGGCCTGACCCTGCTTAGCTTTCCACACTCAGACAAGCTGAGCCAGTGTAAGCCACAGGTCTTGTTTTTAGCATGTATATGATACTAGATTCTGAAAACATGAAACACCCCAAAGTTCATCCCTGCTTGCGGTGATCCCCAGCGCTTGCCTTTCTTGCAAATATATAATTTTTGGGGAGCTGGCACTGGCATGTGCTGCAGGGCTTCGTCTCTTGATCTGTTCTTTTGGTCAAGTAGGCTGTGTTTTAAGCAAGGATGCACCTTCCTACTGGGGTCTTCATGAGACCGGTTAAGCCACTTAGGGAATGATTCTGTGGCCCCTCAGACATTGTCTGAGGGGCCACAGGATAGTTTGGATTCCCAGCTCTGAGGTCAGAGACAGTGCTCCAACCTTGGAGCTGGGAACTGGAGCTCTGTTCTCCTAGAGTGTCGGAGGCCAGCAAGCTTGGGGCAAGTCCCGCCTCCGGGGCTGGGAAGGCAGACTTTGATCTGAGCTTCCCGGAGGAGGCGGGGCCTCCCCCAGGAAACCCAGTTTAGTTTCCTGCCTCAGGAAGGAGGCAGACACTTCGCGCTGCTCCAGCGCGAAAACAAAGAAAGAAAGAAAGAAAAGAAGAAAGAAAACTCCAAAGAAGACCAGGACGGTAGGAAAAGGTCCCAGAGCCTCATGCCCCCACCCTGGATGGAAAGACAGAAGGCCTGACCCGGGACAACCCCCCCACTGTTCATGGCGGGAATATCCCATCCGTCCCGGGGGGGCCTCAGCAAGGGGGAGGGAGCAACTCCTCCTGGGGGTTCCGAGCTCACCCAAGGGGGGGAGGGGATTCATGTCCCAGGCGCGGCGGCCCCCTCCCTCTCCCCCTCCCCCTCCCCCTCCCCCTCCCCCTCAACAAGGGCCGGTGATAGAGCTCCCCCCTCCCCCCCGCCCAGCAGCGGTGTCCGTCAGCATAGCTGCGGTCGCCGGGCACGAGCCGACTCGCACCCGCCGCCTCTGCTGCACGGCCCCCACCCACAGAGGTGACGGGAGCACCGGCTTGGCCCCGACGCGGTTACCTAGGCCGCGCTTCCCTACAGAGGCGACGGGAGGGCTGGCCTGGCCTGGAGCACCATAGCAGCGACCCCCCGGACTTTCCGACAGCCGGCGCAACGCAAGACTCACTGCGGCGGAGCCGGTCATCTGGGCATGGCTGCCACCGCAGCGCCCGATCCTCGCGCTGGCGGCTGCCATCGTGCCGCCGGCGCAGCAAAGCAAAGCGAGGACCCGGCCCTCCGGACCCTGCCCCCCCGCATGTTCCCTGCCCCCGGAGCCCCGCAGCAGCCAAACAGCCTGGCTCTCTCAGCCCACGTGGGCAACTACTGGGGGCAGCCATCTTTGAAGCCGCTGGAGCTGCCCGCCATCAACCGCCCACGCGGTTGGCGCTGGCCCCAGTAGAGAGGCGTGCGTGCCCACGCACACACATGGGCACAGGACCCTAAGTGGGGTGGAGACCCCTCCAGCCAGTCCAGCTGGCCAGGGGCTGAGTGCGCGGGGAGAGGGAGATTGGAGTCGCTTCCCTCCCCCACCACTAGGGGGCGTATGATGGCTCTTAAAAACAAACAAACAAAAACCCTCAAATTTCATCTCTTGCCCTCAGGACCTTAAAATTATCTGCAGCCATGGATCCCAACGCAGCTTCCACTTCAGCCTTACCCATTGATGCTATGCATCAGCAGGTACCACAGTCACAGGAGGCGGTGCAAGAGGCCCAGAGGAGCAATGGAGACAGCATGTGCCTTCTAATGGCTCAGATGGTACAAACTATGCATACCATCAGCAACGAATTGACTAGCAGCAGAGCGGCTGAGCGCGACAGCAAGGACCGACCTCGGAGGCGGCGATCACCTTCTCCAGCCTCAACAATCGATACATGGGATGACCGTGAAGAAAACCCTTCCAAGCCCAGAGACAGACGCACAAGTCGCAGTCCGGTAACCGCCAGCGCAGCAAAGCGGAGAAACACCTATAGAGGTAGAGAGAGGTCCCCTACCGCCTCCGTGGGCACCTGGTCCAGCCGCTCACCGTCTCGGGCAAGCACAGCATCCATCTCTGACAGTGAAGACGGAGAAATCTCGGATGACAGCGACGAACCAAGTGACACGCCCCCCAAAGGGCGCCTTTTCGCGACAGAAGCCTTTCCCAAGTTGATAACCAGGGTTCTCTCCGAGGTTGACCTGGCAAGTGAAGGCAGCGGACCAACCGACGAAATTCCAGAAAGCGTGGGAAACCAGTCAGTATTCCCAGCAGAAGAACTGCCATCACATCCCGAGATCCCAATCCCGTGGAACCTACGCAAGATTCTTCGTGAAGAGTGGGCCAAACCAGCTAACCCTAAACCCCCACATTGCACCTGCAGTAAGCTATACCGTCGGGCAAGAAAAGACATGGCGCAGCTGGCGGTACCAAAGGTTGACGACCCGGTCTCCGCCCTGACATCTAAATGCCTGATGCCTGTGGAAAGGGATGAGCTTCCGGACAGCCACGACAAGAGGGCCGACACAGCGCTCCGTAAATGCTTTGAGGCTGCCACTACCTCTGTGAGAGCCTCCACCACAGCCACCATAGTGGCACGCGCACTACGTCTCCGAACTGACAGGATACTTCAGAAGAAACCCAGCTCTAGAGAAATCAAAGAGTTCATTAGAGATACCCATACCGCAGCATCATTCTTAGCAGATGCCTCCCTAGACTCCTTCCAATTAGGAGCAAGGGCGGCTGCCTCCAGCGTGGTGGCTAGGAGGAACATATGGTTACGCAACTGGGGGGTCGATGGTAAGACCAAATCTAGCCTAGCTAGTGTGCCCTTCGCAGGGAAACAACTCTTTGGCGACCCATTAGAGCACGTCCTTGTAGAGACAAAGGACAAGAAGAAAGCCCTGCTGAACTCCCAGAAAAAGGACTACAAGCGCCAGCCCCAGAAGTATGGCTCCTTTCGTTCCACCAGGAGCAACTCATCATTTACTCCCTCCTCCTCCTCCAACCGCAACTTTTCAGCAGGAAGCCACAAGCCTCGCTGGCACAAGAGCAACAACAACACAAAAGGAGGATCGTGCAAGGGTGCCCTGGTCCAGAACAAGAAGCCCAACTCCGTCTGACTGCTCCCCTCCCCCAGTGAGAGGGAGACTTCGCGGCTTCTCAGAGACCTGGAAACAACTGTTCTCCGACCGCTGGCTTCTGGAAATAATCCAAGAGGGCTACTCTTTAGAATTCAAGAAGAAGCCAAAAGAGAGTTTTTTCAGGACCCACCGGCTCAGAGACCCGGCCAAGCATCTGAAGACTGTAGCAGCCATCCAACACCTCCTACGCATCCAAGCAATCGAGAAGGTCCCGAGGACGCAGAGGAACCAAGGGATATTCTCAGTCTTCTTCACCGTACCAAAGAGGAACGGGGGAGTCCGACCCATCCTAAGCCTAAAGAAAGTCAACCGCTTCCTGAAGAAGCAGAAATTCAGGATGGAGACTCTCAAATCCATAAAGGAGTGCCTGCGGAAAGGAGACTTCTTATCCTTGATAGACCTAACAGAAGCATATCTCCACATTCCCATGCGCCCTGCCCACCGCAAGTTCCTGCGTTTAAGCTATGGCAGCAAGCAATTCCAATTCAGAGCTCTTCCCGTCGGCTTGTCAACAGCTCCAAGGATCTTCTCAAAGGTGCTGCTGGCCCCAGTAGCACTGCTGCGGTCGAAAGGGAGTCCAGCTTCACCCTTACCTAGACGACATCCTGATTCGCTCTCACTCCCACTCGCAGAGCATCAAAGACACAAACCTGACCATGTCAACGCTTCAAAGCCTCGGGTTCCTGATCAACACAGAGAAGAGCTCCCTCACCCCTTCCCAGGTACTCACGCACCTAGGGGTTTCCCTGAACACTGCCAGAGATATGATGTTCCTGTCCCCTGACAGGCAGACATCAATGAGCAGGCTGGCAGCACACCTTCTTTCCAGGGACATGGTCCCCCTCAAGGAACTTGCCAAGCTCCTTGGGATGATGGTGTCCTGCCAGGACTCTGTACAGTGGGCCAGGTTCCACTCCAGGCCACTACAGACCTTCCTCCTAGACTACCAGCTCGAAATCGCCCGCAATCTCAACCCGCCCCTGTCCCTTCCCCTTCCAGTGACCAAGGCACTGAAATGGTGGTGCCACCCAGCGCACCTCTCTCAGGGAGTCCCAATCCAAACTCCCACACGCGTCACACTAACAATGGACGCATGCCTAACATGCTGGGGAGCTGTCTGCCAAGGAGGGCACGCACAGGGGCTCTGGTCAGAAGAAGAGACACAGCTATCCATCAATTTGCTGGAGCTGAGAGCAGTGAAGCTGGCGCTAAAGGAATTTGCCCCAGCACTATCGAGACACCATGTTCTAGTGTAGTAGGACAGTGTAGTAGCAAAAGCCTATGTCAACAAGCAAGGGGGCACAAGATCCAAGGCTCTCCAGAAAGAAGCCATGGCCCTTTTCAACTGGGCACAACGCAGCCTCAGCTCCATCAGGGCCGAGCACCTGAGTGGCATCATGAACATACAAGCCGATTGGCTCAGCAGGACAACTCTGGACCAAGGAGAATGGTCCCTACACCCAGAGGTCTTCAGCCTTCTAGTCAAGAGCCTGCGTCACCCGTGTCTGGACCTCTTCGCGAACGCACAGAACGCAAAGCTACCACGTTTTGCCACCCGCTACCAAACAAGAGGGGCAGAGCTCACGGACGCACTCACCAGCCACTGGCCGGAGGGTCTGCTATATGCCTTCCCTCCACTTCCACTAATTGCAAAAGTAATTCAGAAAATCAGAGACCTACAAGCACATGTCATTCTAGTAACACCTCATTGGCCAAGATGGCCGTGGTTTCCCGACCTTGTAAACCTGGCGGTCGGGAGACCCATCAGGCTCCCTCTCAGGCACGACCTTCTCAGCCAGGGCCCGATCTTTCACCAAGACCAGGGTTCCTGAAGCTGACCGCCTGGAGACTGAACGGGGCCTCTTAACCAAGCGTGGTTACTCCAATAAGGTAATCAATACCCTCCTGGCCTCCAGGAGGCCCTCCACACATAAGACATATGACCGCACCTGGCGGGCTTTCCTCCGCTGGTCACGAACCACGGGAAGGGACCCGCTAGGAGCGGAAACACCAGACATTCTCGAGTTCCTCCAAGAAGGACTGTCATCTGGCCTTAGCACGAACAGACTCAGGCGCCAAGTAGCGGCACTGGGCTCAGTGCTAGGAGACTCCGGGGCACACCCTCACATTAAGAGATTTCTCAGGGTGGCCGCCCTGATAAGGCCCCCCCAAGTTCACAGGTTCCCCACTTGGAGCCTCAATATATTGCTCAAAGCATTAACAAAACACCCCTTTGAGCCACTAGGGGTGGCCTCACTCAAGGTGCTGACCTTGAAGACCATTTTTCTAATAGCAATCACCTCCGCTAGGAGGGTCTCAGAGCTAGGCGCACTGTCATGCAGCAAGGACCTGTGCATCTTCCAGCAAAGACAAGCTAGTCCTGCGCACAGACCTGACCTTCATACCAAAGGTCAGCTCCCCATTCCACAGGTCCCAAGATTTAGTGGTACCTTTCTTCTGCCCTCATCCCTCTTCTCCTCAGGAGAAGGAGTGGCACACACTTGATGCCATTGAGAGCGGTCAAGTTTTACCTAGATAGAACAAAGCCAACCCGGCAACACAGTTCACTCTTTGTCTCCTTCAGAGACTCTTCCATAGGAAAGAAAGTGTCAGTGGCCTCGCTGGCACGATGGCTACGCGATTGCATCGCGATGGCATACTCCTCCAGCGGCCTACAGGTCCCGGAAGGCATCAATGCCCATTCAGTCAGGGGAATGGCCACATCAGCGGCTTTTCATGAGAGGGCACCTCTAGATGAAATTTGTAGAGCAGCCACCTGGTCTTCTGTTCACACATTCACCAGGCATTACAAAGTTGACCTTGCTGCCTCAGCAGAGGGTGCCTTCGGAAGGCGTGTGCTGTAGAAGGTCATTTCGCCCCAGTAGGAGGCTGGCAATGGGTGTTAGGCCCACCCGGGGGATGAACTGCTTTTTTACATCCCCAAGCTTGCTGGCCTCCGACACTCTAGGAGAAACAGAAATTCTTCTACTCACCGTGAATTTCAGTTCTCCACGAGTGGAGGAGGCCAGCAAGGCCCACCCTGGGTTGGCCTCCTCCGGGGCGCATATTAATCTGGGCCGTGGGAGGGAGTCTCTCCTCTTGTTTCCACAGGCCTGCAGCCGACGGACCTGGCGGTCCTTCTATTCAAGATAGCAAGGGCGTCTGCAAAGATCGGTTCGTTAGAAGTCTCAACTGGGTTTCTTGGGGGAGGGGCGCCTCCTCTGGGAAGCTCAGATCAAAGTCTGCCTTCCCAGCCCCGGAGGTGGGGCTTGCCCCAAGCTTGCTGGCCTCCTCCACTCGTGGAGAACTGAAATTCACAGTGAGTAGAAGAATGTCTGTATCTCCCTCCCACCCCTTGCATCTGGCATGGAAAGAACCATGCTCTGCGGTCAGAAAAGTGACCTCAGAGACAAAGGGGACGTTTCAGGGGGGTGGGTGGGAGGAGACTGGAGCGGCCAGGATACGAGGTATCCTGAAGCCGTTCTAGCCTCCTTCCCTCTGCCTCTGAGACACTGTTGCCAGATGGCCGAAAACAGCTGTCTAGCGCAAATGCAGAACAGGATGAGTTGGGAGGTGAAGATCGCTGCCTCTGCTCCTTCTGCTCTGCATTGGATGAGCGTGAGCCTTGAGGCTTATGCACATCTCCATAGGATTGTGCTCTTAGTTGATGTCAAGACAATGGTGAAGAGGAGTTTGGTGCACTCCTTGAATAGGGAAAGACTTGCTGTGTTCTTTGCTAATTGGACACGGCAGAAGATTGAAAATGGTAAAGAATAAACCTACTAACTTTATTTTTATTTCCTCAGTCTTTATTCAGCATGTTTTCTTAATATGGTCAAATGTTAAAGTTCGGGGGGGGGGAGGCGGAGTTTAGTTCAAGTGGTGTTTATTGTTCAGCATCTAGCAGTGGCACATGCTTGAGTACTCTGATAGGGCATACTTTTAAAGGAGAACTGGGGCCACCATGATAGAAAGAAAATTGAATTGCAAGTCTTATCCTTCCACTGAAGTGTTCAAAATGGGTTGAAAATAAACTTTCGAAACTTGGAGCACTAGCAAGTTGGGTATGTTACATGGCCTATTTATCCCGTGATAACAACCTCTGAATTCACTTCAGTCTGGTTTGTTTATGGACTGAAAGTCTGAACAACAGTTACGTTCGGGATCTTGACTTGCTTTTCATTCAGACTGAATAAACAGTAGCAGGATTGACATTTCTGCTGGGTAGACTTAATTCAGGAAAGAAACGTGTGGCACATTTTTTACAGGTGGCTTTTGCTATTAACAACTGTATAACAGAGAAATCAACAGGATAAAGGTTTACCTAGCATGGGGGTGAAGCGGCAAGTAAAGCATCATCAATTGACTTCTGCCTGCTATGCATGTAGTAAAGGCACAGTGCTCTTGTCTATAAAAAGATGAAAGTTCCATCTGTGGTAGCAAATGGGCTGTGGCTAAAACTGTCTGAAGTTTCCTGTTTGTGTATTTGTGTAATTATTTCTAGACAGCAATCTTTGGATAATAACTTTAGAAGCTTGAAAATGTTGCACAGAAAACTAATGTTGCTCGTGGATTTGATCAAATATGTCTGTTGCTGCTACAAAGAAACATCAGAGCATAGAAGGAGTTTTCAGTTTTATCTTCAATACTTAACATGAGCCCAATTCTGAAATTCTGGAAATCCATTTTTAGAAGCTTATTCTGCTGGAGAACAAGACAAGGAAATAAGTACAGTCTTGTGGACATCACTGCTGTATAAAGCTTTGTTGAATGCTGCTTTTGATACTGAGATATGGTACATTCCAGATTGAAATATGAATAATGGATATGAAAATGTCAAAAGTGTTTCATATAAAATAAATTTCATGAGTATTTTAATTTGCATATTCAATCTTGTGCTTCCAGTTAAAAAAACAACCCTGACATACAGAAGATCTACTTTTATTAATCCAGTTCTTCTGTACAAATTAACTGGAATAACAGTGCTATAATACAGGCCTGTGGCTTAAGCTGGCTCAGCTTGTCTGAGTGTGGAAAGCTAAGCAGGGTCAGGCCTGGTTATTACTTGGATGGGAGACCCCTCCTCTACTTTCCTGCATCAAGCAGGGGATTGGACTCGATAGCCTTGTAGGCTCCTTCCAACTCTATGCTCTATGAAATCTATGAAATAATATGGATATCTTAAAACAGTTTTTAAGTAAAAAATGAAACAATTTTATTTAAATAGGGAGAGGTGTCCTATCTCAGAAAGCTATATTGGCATGTTATCTCCTCGGTGCTCTTGACTATGAAATAAAATGTTTGATGCTAAGTTCCAGTGAGTGGAGTTCTGCTCACGGAAACGGCACCGATACCTGCTAATTGAAGGAGGGAACAGTGATTTTTGTTTATTCCCTCCCACTGCACCCCTGAAAATCTGCTCCAGAGGATTCGGGGAGTCCTCCAGAACAGTGTGGGAGGTAGCACAAAGGACTGCAGAGGGAAGGGGGAATTGATTAAAATTACCCTCCACCCCCAATATTAGCAGGAGCCTCTGCTGGACCAAAGGCCTTCTGTTCATACAATGACACCTTTGGATATAACCCTGTGTGTGTGTGTGTGTGTGTGTGTGTGTGTGTATTTGGGGGGGGGGGACTTTTCCCAGGAACACCCCCCCTTGGGAAAACTTGAAATACATGAAATACTTTTAAAATTAACTTTCTAAACTTATTTTGCTGCTCTATATTATGTATTATTTCTTATGTTTATATATCTCACATTTTCCAACAAGGAGCCCAGGGTGGCATACATGATCCTCCTCTCCATTTTATCCTCAACAACAGTGTGAGGTAAGTTAGGCTGAGGCAGTGTCTGGCCCAAAGTTACCCGGAGAGTTTCATGGGCAAGTGGGGACTTAAACCCAGGTGTCCCCAGTGCCAGTCCAACACTCTAACCCAGGGCTCTCCAACCTTGGGTCCCCAGATGTTGCTGGACTACAGCTCCCAGAATCCCTTGCCATTAGCCATGCTGGCTGGGTATGCTGGGAGCTATAGGCCAGCAACATCTGGGGACCCAAGGTTGACTGCTACACCACAGTGGCTGTAACATGACTTATGATAAATGTACTATTTATAACTGATCATAAATGTACTATTTGGCATATTTATGAAATTCACATAGCAATTTTATGTTTTTCAGTATTTTTATGCCACTTTAGGGTAAAAACCCTCCCAAGGCAGCTTACATAAGAGAATCCTATGCAAGTTTACTCAGAATTAAGATCCACTCTGTTTATTGGAGGTTACTCCAGGTCAGGGTGCATAGGACTGCAGCCTCAAAAATGCAAATGCCGTAGATTTGTACGAGCAAAATTGCAAAAATATCCAATCATAGAGAGATGCAAACTGTTGCCCCCTATGCTGCCTAAGCACATGTGTGTTAGTTTTTGCTATCTTGGTTTTTGCTGTCTGAGAAATGGGAAAAAATGTTGAGCATGGAAACTATAAACTTTGTAGTAAACAAAAGAAATACTCTCAGTCACAATATTAAGAACAGGCAGCATATTTGGATATAGAGTTAAACTTTATAACAAGATCAATCTCATGAAAGTATTATGCTGTAGATTGTCTTGTCTTACATAAAAACCTTCATGCTACACATTTTAAGTGAATAAAGCCTTGTCTTAAAAGCATTTCATGCCTTTTAAAAGAGAACATATTTCATAGGGTTTTCCCCCTCGTTTCCCAAAATTGCTAGTGTTTCCATTGGAAAAAAAAATTCCTCAGACCGTCCCCCGATCCCAGAAAAAAAAAAGGTTGCTGTATTTTTCTGGGCTTCCCTCACCCCCCCCCCCCCCATGGCCTCATCTCCAGTTTGGTCTCTGTTTTTAACCGTTTTTCATAAGATGGCTCTTATCTCTGCCACTGCACATCTGTGTTGTATTATTGTATATCAAACTTCTGTTTTGTTTTTTAATAAAGGTTCATTGGGCTCAATCTTGAATAGCTGTTCATGTCTGCGGTTACTGGATATAATTAGAGTAATACCTTAAACTGATTGTCCAGTTCAGAAGTGAAATGATTGCCTTGTCTTCAAGGGTCAAGTAGTCCCAGCAGTTTCCAATCACTCTGTCAGCAGCCATCCGAAATCGTGGTGTATTTGATTATTAGAAAGAAAAGTGCCTTTTCTTGAGCTCGCTTAGAAATCTTGCTGGTTAATTCAAGGTGTGTGCATGTGAGGGCAAAGTACACTGCACCTGTTCACAAGCCTTCTCTTGATTATTACGTACTTCTCATGTTCTAGGGGTAGGCCCTTATGAATTCTGGCTCAAAATAAGTCAAAATCTCCAGTGCACACTTGATTGTTCAGATAAGCAAGTGATAACTATTCATTGGCGGTAACTGAAATTCTAAGAGGAAAACTGTAGCTGGGACTTAAAAAAATCAATTTAATCAATGAAAATGCTTGCCAGATTGAATTTGGCTTTTCTCTTAAAGCACAGGAAGCAGATTTGTTATGACCTGTGGTAACAACAATAAATTTACTACACAAGAAGAAGATTCTGGCTCGGTGTTTGAATATCATGGGCAAGCCTGTATGAGATTTTGCCATATGCAACACGTAAACAGTTTAAGATACTCAATTGCCTGCAGGTCATGTTACTCACGTTGGCTTAGTGGCTGAGTAGGGGTTTTCAAAAGAAAGCTGTTGACTCAAACAGTTATTGTAACTATTATTAATCTCTTACAAGGTGCCTAAAGTTTTCTAGGCACTGTACAGGGATTAATAAATACCTTCCTGCAAGCACAATGTAACAGGTACAAAACTAAAGAAAAAGGGGAGGGAAGAGGAAAATAAATTCAGGTACCACTTAAAAGTTACATAATTTTAAAAAACGATTTGATGATTTTTTAAAGTACAAAAGAGCAATACATAAGCCAACATTTCATTAGCCAGCATTATGTTAAGCATTTATTTAAAACAAATCACCAATTTTCACTTATGTATTCTTTTTTCAGAATCACCCGAGATCAAATTTATTGAAAGCATAACACACATGTCAGAAATCACAATGTGCTCCATCCAGTGTCATACGATACAAGTAGACTTGTGCTCATGCAATGGGATTTCCCCTCTTGCCTTCCCCACTGCACCCCAAATTTGCTTCAGAGGGTCCCCCAACCCTCCAGAGCAGACTTGGGGGGGTATACGGGGATGGCTTCAGGAGAGATTGGAATTCGTCCCACCAGTAGTGTCCATTTCGTTGTTGGACAGTCACCATTGGAGACAACCGCGATATATATATATCTTCTAATGACCAGCTGGAATGGCTGGTGAGTGTTCTGGGGGATGAGGAGCCAAATGGCATTTGGTTCCAGCCAGGCTGCTGGAGTAGGTTTTGTGGTTTCATCTGTGATGCATACCCAAGCGAATGCCTCATAGTGTTCCCGTTACTATCAAATAAAACTTCCTAGTGTGTCCACAACTGGATTATTGGGAACAATTCACTGATGAAAGTTAGTATACATCTGCAACAATATGATGGTACAATATGGCCTAGCTGTCACTGTGCCATAAACTTCAATCTATCTACCCTCTGATAGAGCCAGGTGGAAACAGGTTCTGGGAGAGGAAGAACCAAGTCACAGAGGTCAGGTTGTTCAGTGGCTGTTAGCCATTATAGCTAAAAATGGGACCATTTATCAGAGGCTGTATCCTCATTATTAGATGCTGGGACAAACAGTGGATGGTTATTTCCAGCATGTTCCACTTGGGAGCATTCATGGGAGCTGTATAACTGTGTATTGTTTTGAGGTGGAATGCTTGACCAGTTGGACCTTTGGTGTGATCCAGTAAAGTGATTCTAATTAGTGGTTGTCAGCAGAAGTCCCTAGGAAGTGGGTGTGTACTCCACCTGCAGCTGTCAGCCTGAGCTCTGGCTGGGGGGTGGGGGTGCGCTCTGTCTGACGTGAGAAAGGAAACTGAGAAATACCTGTATGACTGCCCAGGTGTTTACTGCTGTTTTCTTTATCTCAGCTGGGATTTGGGAAAAGGCTGTCTGAGACTAAAAGGAGTCTTTGATTCAGCCAACTTGAAAAAAACAACACAAAGAGAGGACACCTGCATTTACTTGTTCCTTGCACTTCTACTTCCCCTCGTGCCCATACAAGCAGCACACCAGTCTTTTATCCTCCAGTGGTTAGGAACAGGCTAACTGGAATTAGTGGGGGCCTCGAAGGCCTGTTGTTATTTGCTGACCACTGAATCTTGGAAGCATTCCCATATCAACCCTACGGCCTCTGTAACTGGGGAAACTCTAGTTACTGAAAGGAGCAATGGCTAAAAAAATGTTTTTCAACTTGAATGATATACCGTCATTTAAAAAGAACTTGAGAGTGTGTTAAGCTAATTTACTGTTAAAAGAAACTACTTACCTGCTTGAAGTGAAATAGAGGTAACATATATTAATCCAAATAGTCTACATGTGGGGGGAGCCATTCTAGATATTTAGAATTCCTGTATTTAATTAAAAGTTCATGAACCTTAGAAAGTTGGCATGGAACTACTATTTAGCCTAATAAGTCTTACTGTGGTGCAGTTCATATTCTGTTCTGGTATCTGCTCTTTACTACTATGTCCAAGTAGAGCATGCTGGTGTGTCACATGCATTACCTGCGTTCTTGTTGAGTGATCATTAGGGAGAAAAAAATATGTGCAGTAATACTTGGCTAAATGCACATGCCTTAGGCTATTTGGTGTGTAATTCATGTGTGGTGTTAATGAATATGCACTGCAGAAATGTGGATGAGAAAGCAAGCTATCAAGTTTCCGTAGATTTCTTTGCCAAAGCCTTCCTGTCCTCTTACACACCAGGGGTGTGGAATGGGGTAGGGCCAAAATACAAAAAAATATATTTTTTTAAAAAATCAGTGTGTTTTGGTTTAAGGCTTTTACTGCCAGTACAGTACCAGCCTTCGGAGAATGGGGTGAACTGTGCAAAACCGGGGAAACCACGTAACAATCAGTGTGTTTGAGGGAAAGTTTCTAGGGCCAGGGGAAGGGGGCATGGCCTTCTGGGGAATTCCAGAGGGTGGGATTTGGTCCCTGGGCCTGAGGTTCTATATCCCAGTCTTACACAAAGCAAAAGCTTATATATATATATATACCGTATTTTTCGCTCCATAAGACGCACCGGACCATAAGACGCACTTACTGTATGGTACAAATTTTTTTTTAAAAAAAATCAGCTGAGAGGTGGGGGCTTCCCCCGCCCCACCCAGGAGTCCTCTGCTCTTCTGGACCAGCAGAGGAAAGTAAAAAAAAAAAAAAAAAAAATTTTTTTTTTTTTTTTTTTTTTTACTATATTCACTCCATAGGACGCACAGACATTTCCCCCTCCTTTTTTGGGGGGAAAAAGTGCGTCTTATGGTCCGAAAAATACGGTATATATATATATATATATAATTGTGTGTCTTTTTACTTTACTGTGTGAAGTAGAGACAATTGTTGGTGTGATGAGTCCAAATAATGTTGTTTTGCATGCAAGGTAAAATGAAGATGACACCTTTATTTATTTATTTATTTATTTATTTGATTTGTACCCTACCTTTCTAGCAAGAAAAATGGTACTTAAGGTGGAGTGATTGGACCATCAGCTCTGGAGAAAGTTCATGAGAGCTGATGAGTTAACAGAAAACTAAGGTCCTTTATTCTTTGGAACCACTGTGGAAAACCTGTACCAAGTATAACAGTGCTAAGTCAAAGCCTAGAAAATGTTGTTATTTCTATCCTACAGTAGGCATCCTTAGAAGGACTTGAACTCACAGTCTTGAATGATTAAACTGGAATTCCTTCCAGTGAGCTTAGCATCTGAGGCTATGACATAGTTTTATGAACAATGCAGAACACTCCTTTATTGAAAGAGCCCACTGAACAAGAGCTGTGGCAGTTGCCTTGGGTCTGTGGTCCTACATTGTTTACTCCTAATCTAGAGAATATAGTTCGACTGAGGGTGCAATCCTATGCATGTTTAGACAGGAAAAAAGGCCACCAACTGCCAGCATGGGTTGTAGACCTTTTTTCTGTCTAAACGTACATAGGATTGCACCCTAAATGGATTTTGATTTAGCTGGAAGCTAACATGCAAATTCCCACCTTACTGTAAGCTACTTGCTATTCTAGTTCTAACAAGATGGAAATTATTATGTTGCTGCTACTTATGAACCAGTTACATTTGGTTTATACATTGCCCCATGCTTATACTCCTGAACAGCTCCTTAAGAAATTGTGTGCCTAGGGTTATTGACCTCAAATGTTTCAGATGTTGACTACTTTAAAAATAATTTACACCACCACCACCACCACCACCACCAAAACAACAAAATACTCATCATTGTGGGTACAAAATTTTAATGATTATGTAAATAGCACCTCCGACTAAGTAAACATTATACTGTATTTCAGACCGCTAAGTGAGATTTCTGTATGTTTTTCTCCCCAAGTGGTTGGCTCTGTGTGTGTGTGTGTGTGTGTTTGCTTGCTAATGTCTTACAAGAATCAGGACTGTATTAATCTTATGTGCACTTTGGGGGGGGGGGCTATAAGCCCCATTGAACATAATGAGACTTCTTTCTCAGTAAACATGTAGAGAATTGTGCAGGGCATCCTTTAGCTTCTCAGAGTTGTATGTCTGATTAGACTGATAAGTTATGCCTATGTTTTAGTTAAGATTTGTTTTTAACCTGTATGATGTTGTTGTGAGCCACCTTCAGCGTCACTTTTGGTGGTGGTGGGACGTTAATTAATTAATAGAAACACTTCTGCACCATACTGCACCTTACACACACATGCGGGAACTAAGCCATTAATGGGTGCTTCTTCTTCTTCGTGGTCTCTGTGCATCACACATATGGGCTCTGCGCCTGCGCGGAGGCCGCTTCGGGAAGATTCTAAAGCTGAGGCAAATTTGGGCGGGAACCCCTCCCCCCTCACGTCTCCTTTCATGGGTTCCCGCCCTCTCCCTCAGTTCCTCTTCGACTGCCATCGCGTATGGTACTTCTTCGAGAGGTTCTAGTATTCTGTTAGAGAATTCAACTGAGTTCACTGTTTTTCCTGAGGACTTTTCTTCAAAATATCTTCTTCCCCCCGTTCGTCGTGGGATCGTCGATCGTTTGCCCTACTATGGCTCCAAAAGCTCCCTTTCGCAAGTGCGTTAGGTGTGGCACTGAAACTCCCACCAGCGGACGGGCATTCGCTCTGTCTCGCCTGCCTGGGTGAAGAGCATAACGTGGACGCTTGCCACCATTGTCAGGTGTTCACAAAGCAGGCAAGGAGGCACAGGGCAGACAAGTTGACCGCCATTTTATATAAAAGAGCTCTCCAACCGCCCGCGGAACGGCCTGTCCCTTCGGTAAGGCCTAGTATGCCGCCATCCCACACGGTCTCCTCAGCGGCTGCTCAGGAGAAATACATGGCAACTATGATCTCTAAGAGCAAACTTAAAAAAGCTCGCAGAGAAAAGGAGGAGGTGAAGAGAAAGAGCAAGGAGAGGAAGGACAAAGTGAGGAGACTGGCAAAAAAATTAGCCTCGTCCCTCTCGGGCTCGAGATCGACGCTGGCTCCCGAACCGACGGATGTCGTAACCGCTGAAGACCCGGCTGGGCAGAAGTCTCCTACTGCGGCTCCCTCGGGCTCAAGGGAGCCAATGCCTTTGTTACGACAGATAATTCTGGGCGCTAGATTCCCTCTAACCCCACACTCTTACGAAAGGTTTAGGATCTTTGGCTGGGGTAAAACCTGCGCTGCTGGGGTGGAAAGTGTGCGCTTTGCTCCTTTTATACTTAAACAAACCTACACACACACACACAGACTCTAGAAACAAAAGGGTGGTTTTATTGAAGAAGAATACAGAGTAGGTACAGCGTCTTACTTGTTGGTAAAGCAAACCTAGTGATGTCAGGCAGCAAAATATCCTTACGCTATGGTTCAAACACACCCTGTATTCTGGAGAGGAGAAAGAGTCCCTTTTGCCCTGACAAGCCTGATAGGAAAAAGAGGGGGGTGAGATTCCCGCCTAGAAGGATAGAAAAGCAAAGTCCCAGCTACTACCTGTCTGCTGTGATGAGGTTCCAGCTGTAGCCCCGCGTTCCAAGGTGACCCCCTCAGCTCTTTCTCCCGACCCACCTTGCTAAAACCTCTTAGTTCTTATAGTCTCTTTCCCGCCTTTTTTGGAGGGAATGAGAGCAGTGGGGGTGGTCTTTGCCCCACAGATGTCTTCCAACCCTGCTAACGACCTTACTCTTTGTATTTTGATAGCTCCTGATGGGTGTACTTAGGAAAGCAAGGTTTGGGTCTTCTTGCTGATGGGACTGTTTTTGGAGTAAGCTTCTGGTGGTATTCGCCCAGTGGGGGGGGCGAGCCATATCTTTTCAGGAGAAATCTTCCTGTGTTTTAGGCGATATGCAATATTCAGGTCTTAATCAATGCAAGCCTGCCACTCATTTGCCTATGCATGCCTCTAGGCTTCACTCACTCTTCCATTCAAGCCTTCAGTCATGACCTTTTGCCTTCTGCCCTGCTGGGGAGGTGGGCCGGCTGCTTCTTTTCTCTTGAACCCTTGCTTACCCAACGCTTCTTATGAGGGCTGTGGACTTGCTTTTGGAGGTGTAGCCATAACCAAATGATCAGAACTATATCTCATCTTAACACCTTCCTCTCCTCCAAAAACTTCTTCGGGCTCGAAGAACCCCATTCTAGCTCTTTCGGTATCGGAGGGCAAAATACTGGACTCCCCATCGGACCCGAGGCCTGTGGAACGAGCCCCGACTCCTCCAGTCCTTGGCTCTCCTGTCCGTAGCGTACGGGCTCGTACGCCACGGACTCGGTCTAGATCCCTCGAGATCGAGGAAGTCTTGATTACCCGGGACTGGGCATCCTCCAGATCTACCGATTCTCATCGGCCTCGGGACCTCCCGCGCTACAGAGAGAGGTCCCACGACTCAAGGGACTCGAGGTACTCCTCTGTATCTCGATACGACTATCGTCGAAGGTGCTCTCCGGTATCGGAGTATAGATACCAACCAAGAGTGTACCGCTCTCGGGATAGGTCCCCGATCAGGAGACAATCTCCGCGTAGGGAGTCCAGGCCACCTCCGCCTAGACGGGAAGTGGCACGTCCGAGTCCCAGGAGGTCTTCTCCTCTAATTCGACCTCTTGCCCGTCCTTCGGAGGTTCGTGAAGGAGAGGACCAACGAGAGCAGTGTCTCGTTCCCGCAAGTCCTCGACTCCAGGGTCCCCCTTATCCTACTCGGATTTGATCCTTTCCTTGTCTCCATCGTCTACGTCTCCAGACCAGAATGTTTCCACACAGGCTGCAGTGTCCCCTTCTGAGGACATGGGCACCTTTCAGGATCAAGTCCTTCGAATGGCCCAGGCTCTGGGTCTTGAGACTGCGGTAGAAGAGAAGAAAACGGTCGATCCACTCTTCGATGCAGTCTCCAAATCGTTGCGGGTCCAACACTACTACCGATCACCCCGACGATGCTGGAAACTGTTCAGGGATCATGGAACTCACCTTCCATGGCCCTGCCAGCAGCAAAGCGCCTGGACGCATTTTATAAAATTCGACCAGACACAGCCAAGTTCCTTTTCTCCCATCCAGCTCCCAACTCGGTTATAGTAGAGTCGGCCCAATCCAGATCGGGGAAGCAACACTCCACCCCATCTGATCCCGAAGGAAAGCGACTAGACAACTTCGGAAGAAGGGCCTACACCTCAAGCGCCCTGGGGATCCGGGTTGCTGGTTACCAAGCTACCATGGCTAGGTACCAGCTCTTCCTTTGGGAAAAAATGGGAGGACTAATCGACTATCTACCGGACGAGAAAAGGGACTTGGCTCGAGTTTTCCAGACCGAGGCGACAAATACATCGAGACAGCAGATTCATACTGCCAGGCACCAAGGAGACTGTCATGGAAGATCTCTGGTGAGTGCTGTCGCCCTACGCCGTCACGCTTGGCTTAGGTCCTCAACATTGACCACAGAAACCAAAGCCAAGATAGAAAACTTACCCTTCGATGGAATCGGACTTTTTAAGGATAAAACTGACGATTCCCTTGACGCGGTGCAGAAGGCACGTGTAAACGCGAGGAAGATGGGTCTGCTTCCACCACCCTCCTCTAAACCCTTCAGACGCTGCAGGTGGGCTCCGTATCCGGCCGCTATTACTTCTGCCCAACCGAGTCAACAACAACAGCAGTGGCAGGACAGTCGTGCTCGTCCACAGCAGCCCCGGGCACCGAGTCGTCAGTACCAGCAACAACGTAAAGGAGGCGACTTTCAAAAGCGGCACGTTTGACTCATGCGAAGGCCCGACCGACATCTCTGCACTGATCCTCCCGGCTCGACCTCAGTTTGGAACTCGACTATCCCTCTTCCTACCATCCTGGAAGAAAATTACCACCGATCGTTGGGTTCTGGACATTATCCGACATGGTTACAGGATCTAGTTCGACGCCCTCCCACCTTTTCTTGGCATCCGCACCACGCAGCCTTCCCACATGCTGCGGGAAGAGGTCGTTTCCTTGCTTCACAAAGGGGCCATCCAGAAAGTCCCTCATCACCTTGCACAGGACGGCCTGTACTCCAGGTATTTCACGGTCTCAAAGAAGGATGGAGGGCTTCGACCGATCCTGGACCTGCGTTCGGTGAACTTCTTCATTCCACCCAAGAAGTTCAGGATGGTCACTCTCCAATCGATCTTGCCTCTCCTCCGCAAGACCGACTGGTTTGCATCCATCGATCTCCAAGATGCCTACTTCCACATAGGGATTCATCGAGACAGCCAAAAATACCTGAGGTTCAATATCGGATCCGATACTTACCAATTCAGAGTCCTCCCGTTCGGACTCTCGACGGCACCGAGGGTGTTTACCAAATGTATGGCAGTAGTCTGTGCGGCTCTATGGACTCAAGGGGTGACACTCTACCCCTACCTGGACGATTGGCTCATCGTTGCACCATCTGCTCAGGAACTATGGAGCTCCCTCCGCCTGACTACCGACACTTTGAACACTCTCGGACTCTGCCTCAACGAGAAAAAGTCCACGCTTTATCCATCTCAGAGGATCCAATTCATCGGAGCACTTTTAGATGCTACTGTCGGTCGCGTCTTCCTACCCAAAGACAGGACTCTCAAAATACTTACCCTCGCTTCGAAACTACAGAAAGCGACGTCATGCACAGCCCATTCGATTCAACGACTTATCGGTCTCAACTCTCATGGCATCGTCGATATCGGTCGTCCCTCTCGCTTGACTTCGAATGCGCCAGCTCCAAAACTGATTCATAAGGTCGTTCGATTCTGAGATGAATGCCCATCGAACCCGATTATCTATTCCGGCCAGCATCAAACAGTCACTTCGTTGGTGGACGGACTCCTCCAACCTGACGAAAGGACTACCGTTTCAACCCATCACGTCTTCACTCACGCTGACGACAGATGCTTCCCTCCTGGGCTGGGGAGCTCACTGCGGCTCTCACACAGCGCAAGGCCAGTGGGGCCCACAAGATCGAGGGAAGCACATCAACGTACTCGAGCTCAAGGCAGTGTGGAATTCGATGAAATCCCTCGAATCCGTACTCAGTGCGAGGCAACTGCAGGTGGTCACGGACAATACAACGGTTTGTGGCTTACCTGACAAGGAGGGCGCACCCGCTCGCTGCTCCTGACCAACCTACCCTTGTATGTTCGACTGGATGATCCCTCGTCATATATCCGTGAGAGCCATCCACATTGCGGGGAAGGACAATACGCTGGCAGATGCCCTCAGCAGAATGTCTATCAACTCTCACGAGTGCAGCTCGAAGATCGAATTCGGCAGTCCCTTTTTCAACAGTGGGGGACTCCGATGGTAGATCTCTTCGGCACTGCAGCCAATGCAGCTTGCCAGACTTTCTGCATCATAGGGGGCACGACAGCTCATCGATCGGGGACGCGTTCTTAATAACTTGGTCGGGACTCGTTCTATATATTCCCACCAATTCTGTTACTGAACCAAGATCGTCCTCAAAAATCCAGTCCGAGAGGCACGAACTGCATCCTGTGACCCCATGTGTGGCCCTGACAGGCCTGGTTTGCACCGCTCCTTCGACGTCTCAAAGGAGATATCGTTACCTACCGAACACGGCAACAATACTTCACAAGCTCGGGGCTCGCTGCTGCACCCGAATCCGTCCATCCTGAAACTCACAGCCTGGCGAATATGATACCAAGCACTCTCCCTTCAGAGATCAAGCTCGTGCTACAAGAAGCTTGGAAACTGTCCACTAAAGCTTCCTATGCAAGGAAATGGAAAGCCTTCTGTGAGTACCTTGGTCTCATTGAAGTACCCTACTCTAGTGCTCCTATCCATCAAGTGCTGCAGTTCTTCCTCCATTTGCAACACAAAGGACTTAAGACGAGCTCGTTAAGGGTTTATTTAGCTGCCTTATCAGCTTACCATGATGGGCAAGATGGATTTACTTTGTTTTCAAACCCATTAGTCAAGCGCTTTATGAAAGGATTAAAGAACATAGCACCTTCATTTAGAGCAATTACTCCAGTTTGGGACCTACAATTAGTGCTCCAAGTGCTCATGTCTAAGCCATTCGAGCCAATGGCTACAACAGATCTTCGTTTAGTAACTTTTAAGACCGCTTTTCTTATTGCCATCACCTCCGCTCGCAGAGCCTCGGAGCTGGCAGCTCTAAGGGTGGATTCACCGTACCTTAGTTTCCACAAGGAAAAGGTGGTGTTACGCCCGGACTTAACTTTCCTCCCTAAAGTCGTGTCTACTTTCCATTTAAATCAAGACATCATATTGCCAGCATTCTTTCAAGCTCCAACGTCTCCATTGGAGCATCAGCTGCACATGTTGGACGTACGAAGGGCGCTAATATTTTACAAGTCCCGTACTGAGTCCATCAGGAAGTCTCCCCGTCTTTTCGTTTGTTATGGTGGACCCTCCAAAGGTTTCCCGGTCTCGAGCCAGCGGTTGTCTTCTTGGATAGTGAACTGCATTGAGTTGGCTTACAAACTCAAAAGACAATTGCTGCCGGGTTCGGTACGAGCTCACTCTACTAGAGCTGTGTCAACCTCGACGGCCTTTGCAAGAGGCGTCTCGATGACGGAAGGTTGTAAGGCGGCTACATGGTCCACGCCTTCGACGTTCGTGACGCATTACCAGGTCGATGTCCGATCCCAGAGGGACAATACATTTGGCAGAGCTGTCCTTTCCTCGGTCCTGCAATAATCTCGACACCGACCCTCCTCCGGTAAGTCAGCTTGCTACTCTGCCCATATGTGTGATGCGCAGAGACCACGAAGAAGGAGGACAGGTTGCTTACCTGTAACTGTGGTTCTTCGACTGGTCATCTGTGCAGTCACACAACCCGCCCAGCCGTCCCTGCATTGGTGTCACTGTCGAGTTCGCTGGTGTACTGAATCGGGGCACTTGGGTATACAATTGTCGATACCGTGTAACACCATCGAATTCGTCTTTCGGTATTGATTCATGCACTGGGAAAACTTTTTCCTATATGTTCTCCCTTAACTATGGGATCGCGATGGCGGTCTCAGGGGAACTGAGGGAGATGGCGGGAACCCGTGAAAGGAGACACGAGGGGGGAGGGGTTCCCGCCCAAATTTGCCTCAGCTTTAGAATCTTCCCGAAGCGGCCTCCGCGCAGGCGCAGAGCCCATATGTGTGACTGCACAGATGACCACTCGAAGAACCACAGTTACAGGTAAGCAACCTGTCCTTCTAGTGAAAAATGGCACATGGAGTAGAAAAGCAGCAATGTGGAGAGGGATGCGTAACACGAGATCCATGTTGGAGTTTTACTCCTGTTACCAAGTGCTGCTGTTTGGTATCCTTGTATCAAGGTGACTACCAATTGTTAAAATAACAACAAAGTAACTTTATTTTTATTTTATTATTAACTTGGTTAGATTCTTAGATTCCCCTTCCCGGTCTTTTTTCAATACAATACAAATAGTAAACACTTCTCTCATCCTTCCCTTGTTCCCATTAAGTTTATTAATGATGAGCGAAAACATTGAGCAGTATCCAGTGCTGTCCATTCACCAGTGGGAGCACCGCTAGCACAACAGGAAGTTAGCGGTTCCCAGTGCAACTGGAAATGAGCTGATTTGCTCATTTACAGAACAGGGCAATTCAGCAGAGCTCACAGAAGGAAGCTCCATTGACCTATCCTGTTCCGGAAATCAGTGTCTCGGCTCATTTCCAAGGTTGATTTAGGAAGAGCTAGCTTCCTGTTGTGCTGGCAGTCTGTCCCATTGGCACAACAGAATGAGCAGAGTGCAATGGCAGTATTGGATACTGCCCATAATTATCAAGTCCAAGTTCCAGCTCGGTGAGCTGTCATACCCAGCAACTATCATGCAGCCTATATGTTTCTTTCCACTTCCTAAAGTAATTAATAATTGCATATTGAGCCAAGCCTGTTGTTCAACAGAGCCCTGTTTCAAGTAGACCAAAGGGAGAGTTTTGAGAAGGCAATCATGATTGACCATGAGGGATAACTTTTTTTTTAAACAAACCAAAAACAAGCATATTCATATCCACAGAGATGAAGCTGCCATGCCAATAAGATAATTGTGTATCTGAGAAACAGCTGCTGTCTCTGATATGCCAAAGCAAATCTGCATTGCATTGGAAAAAACCTTGCCTGGAGTGATCAGTTGGCAGGTGAGTCGCTGTATGGCAGTCATGCAGACTGGGAAAAAAGTTTTGTTGGGCTGATTATTTTATTTATTTATTTAATTACATTTCTATACTGCCAATAGCCAAAGCTCCCAGGGTTGTTGTGAGGATAAAATGGAGAGGAGGAGGATTATGTAAGCCGCCTTGAGTTCCTTGTAGGAAAAAAGGCGGGGTATAAATGTAATAAATAAATAAATAAATAAATAATAGTGGCTTAAATTATGTGAAAACTGAAAAATGTGTATTCATATTACTTTAAATAGCACCATCAATGTCCATGATGCTTTACAGAGACTCACAAGCATTCATAATGTTGACATTGAGGAAGGTGATTGGTAACAGTGAAGAGGGAGATGGCTAGCTGGTGATAGTGAGCAAATGCAGTTACATGTGAGCACTCCGCATGCTTTAATTGCATGAAAGGGGATCCACAACATGTAGGAAGGGGCAGCAGGGCTATGCCACTGTCCCTGCTACTTAAGGCTGTGTGACTTCCTTGCCCCCATTTCTGCTGTCCAAGCCATGAGTGTGGATGTTTTGAGAGGGGGAAGCCTACGTGCTTAGACTTATATGGGAACTGGACATCCAATTCACAGGGTTCCAGCTCCCATGGAAGCCTGTATATGCGGGGATCTGCAGGCCATGGAAGCCTGTATATGCGGGGATCTGCAGGCCAGATCTCCACGTCTCAATTATGGGTGTTGGAGGTGGGGCCAGGGCCAGCATGCATCCCCTTCATATGATTAGCTTTGGGTATATGGTTCCACCAGGTTATTAGATGGAGCGTACAGGGAAGTTATATTAAATCAAATGCAGCTCAGAGTGTGGGCACAATTCTCCGCTTCTTCTTTATGAAAGGTGGGAAATATTTACCTGCTGCCATTCGGGTGTTTAAAGCTAAGACTCGGTCACAGACCCTTTCTGGAGCACCTATATGGTTTCCCTACTCCAAGAACTCACTTGAGGGCATTCAAACTTATTTTTTGAGAGCAATATTTGGTGTTCCTAGGTGTGTTGCAGGGGCAGCCCTTGATTTAAAGGCTGGAATTAATTCATTGCAATGCATGACATGGATATTTTCTATCCACTGTTGGCTTCGCTGTCATTGGGTACTCCCTCCTGATTCACTGGCCTCTTAAGGTTTTGTTAGATTCATATAAATCTCCGTGGGTAAAGGCTATAGAGAATAAACTTACTTCAATAGGTTTTGCCCCCTCTTATCTTTTCTCTATGGATTTAGATAGTGCCAAATTTATAGTCAAACAGATTAACAGATATAGACAACCAAGAGCTGCTAAGCGCGGCTCGGGGTCCATGCTCCCCTCAGTCATTGGGCCTTTTGAGATACCCTCCAAGTAAAGGAATGTCTTACTTGGAGTGGTTAACTATCCCCAAATATAGGGGGGCCTTTTCGTTAGCAAGGTTCAATGCCCTCCCCACAAGCTTACTGGAGGGTAGATATGGCAAAACTCCTAGGAACACCAGATGTTGCCCGTGCGACAACATGGAGATAGAGTCCATTTTACATGTATTATTTCATTGCAGCTTCTACCAAGGAGCGAGGAAAGATGTGATACTTCCTATAACGCAGAAGTTCCCTGGTCACTCAATGGAGTCTCTTATGACTATGTTACTTCTTGGCACAAACCAACAAATTACGAAGCAAGTAGCGAAATATTTGAACCTGGCTATCACTTCTAGACCCCATATGTTGGTGTGCTAGGCTATTGATTTGTCAATTTCATTATTAATGTGTGCTATTTATGTATATATATATTGGTCTTTTATCCTTTTATTGTATTACACAGCTGTTGATTAGCTTGTTGATTTTAATTGTGTTATAAATGGTCTGTTGACTGTTAATAAAAAAGATTAGCTTGTGAAGAAGGCTGTATTTAGGGTCAGTTATGATACCTGAATGACTGGCAGATATATTTTTTTTCTAAATGAGAATACAGCAGTCTGAATCTAGTTTCATTCTTTCCTAGGAGCTTGCTAGACAACAGTACTTTCCTGTGTGGGTAATACTTAATTTTTTTTAATGCTGTACTAGCATTAGCAATATGAAGTGAAATTTCTCTTCCTTGATAGAGGTCTAAGCTGGGGCGAATCTTGGTTTGAGTGTGGTTGGAGAATTGTAGGAGGCATAAACTCTCCATTTTGAAAGAGAATAGACCCCACCCCAAGAATAGGCTAATACAAAGTTGAATTAAAATGCACTTATGCCACCATTCCATAAACACATTCTGATTTACCTGTTCATTTCAAAATGCGCTTTCAATATTGTCTTGAGTAATTGCTGTTCCCTAAATATTTTGATAGTCACAAAATCATGCACTGTGGTGCTTCTGCTTTCTGCTTATGGCATGCCGTGACCAGGATGGCATGAATGGTGGGGTGGGGATGATGTGTGGATGGACCTAACTTGCGGAGGAAGGTTGACACTGAGGGCCTCTTGATCCATTCTTCTGCTTTTATTCCCAAATTCCTTCAAACCTTTTTGGTGTAACTGAGATTATAAGGAGGTAAGACTCAATGTAGAATTTAACTTGATCTTGGAATATGCAAAGCCGAATGGTAGAAAACCAACAGCTGATGGTTCAGTCAGTGTTGGAGCAATACAGGCTCCTTTAAGTGTATGCAGGGAGCTGCTGTGAGGAGAGTCTCTTTTGTGTGTTGTTCGTTTGTTCTTCTCCCCATATGTCAAAAGTGCCAGCAGCCCTGTGGCACCGCCTTGTTCCTCTGATCCTTTGTGCTGTCGTCCAAAGCAACCCATTTTATCCATTGTTTCAGGGTAGAAGAAGCTGCTCTCGTTTGACATTACAAAGATACCTCCCAGCTGTTTCCCCCTGCCTTGTTTCATCCCTGCCTTCAAAGACTATATTGCTCTATGCTGTATACACCTGCTTGTTCAATGAGATCAGATTTTCCCCTCCCCAGCGTTTGGTACAATTCACAATTTTAAAGCAAGTAGTCTTGCTAATAAAATGTGTGTCACTTGAATATTTGGGTTTTTAAAAATTGACTTTGTATTTTATTGATTCATGTAAAACCTCTTAAAATATTTTTTTACCAGAGATATGAAGGCCTGGAAAAATACCATTAAAAAAACGGAGGGTGGGGAACTGTTTCCCTATGAATTTTCTAAAAAACAAACAAAACAAAACCCAACCCTGAAAAAAGCTTTTTTAAAAAATCTGCCCCCCCATTTTTTCTGCCCCCCCCCCAAGACCTTTACATCTATATTTTACAAAAACAAACACTTAACTTTTAGTGGTTAGTAAAATGTGATAGGCTTATTGCTTCTTGTCTTACAAATCATCCTGATCACCATTAGCTTAATGGCAGTATAGATGTAAACAGTTGTTTTACATTCAGCTTAACTAACCTTATATAAAAGAATTATGTATGTGGATAGGAGTTATGATCCATTTACTGCTTAATTACTAATTTTTAAAAATCCCCTTTCTGTTTCATTGGGAAGAGTAATGAAAAGGAGATCAACAGTTATGTGTGCATGCAGGTGCATGCACAAATGTATATGGTTTTTAAAGGCGATAGCAATTTGTAGATCAGCATCAATTTTCAAACATTTAGAAAATGTTTTTAATCCTTCAGAAATGTTTTTATTTATTGGTTTGCAGTATTTTTTTTTAAATCCTGCCTCTTTTACAAGGAGATCAAAGCAAAGTAGATGGGGTTACGGTACCTTATTTTTTTTATTACAACAATCCAGTAAGGAAGGTTAAGCCAGCCAATTAATCTCACGGGGCAGAATCCAATGGGGTGCTTACACCCCTGCTGTTGGTGTTGAAAGAAAAACAGTAATCTGTGTGCTAGCCTGCATACAGATGCAGCACGTTGGCTTTCCACACACAGCAAGCAGAGTTTGTTCACAAACCACGCAGCAGTGTTCAGCTCACCCAGTTGCAGATTAATCCAGGACTCAGGAACCACTCTGTAAACACAAGCAGGTCTATTCTACCTGTTTATTTACTTGTTCAAAGTAATCACTACAGAGTATGCATTCCATATACACAGTCCATGTGCTGAGTACAAAAGCAAAGCAAGCGAAAGTCCAGCAAGCTTTATACATCCAGAGAGGATAGGTCCAGTAGAGGGGGGGGGGAAGGAGGAGGAGGACTCCAGAGATGAACAGTACCTATAACATGGCTGCTGTCTCCAGCATACACACATCACCAGCAAAGATCACATGACAAAACTTTGCTTCACACGCTCCCTGAGAACTACCAAGAATAGCCTAGGCTAGGAAAAACACGGCGAACACTGTGAAGCCTAGACATAAACAATGCCTAGCAATGCCTGATAGCAGACCATTTGTACTGTAAATAAAAAATCATAGCATGTTGTTGATACTCCAACACCTGCCAACTCTTTTCCTCCCTGCTGATCCCCTTCTGCAAGCAGTGGGCCCCACCGATTGCGTTGCACAAGCTGGACCCACTACGTACACAAGGGAGATTTAGCACTTCCTACAGGAAGCCCCAAAACAAGTGAAAAGGCTTGTTTCTGGAAGAAGGCAGGTTGGTGGAGCTCCCTTATGTGAGCTCTGCCGACTTGCCACCTTCCAGAAATTAGCATTTCCACTCATTTCAGGTTGCCCCGGAAGTGCTAAATTGCCATTGCACAAGCAGTGGGGGCCGCTTGCCCTACGCAATCAGTAGGGTGGAAGAGAATTGGTGGGGCCGGAAGCTCTGTGTTGAATTCTTCCCATGATTTAGTAAGAACTTGAACTGGTTTTGCATATTGAAGACCAGCTCTCTGGCCATTACACATTTTGGTTTCTTTATGTTTTGGATGAGACCAATGATCTTGATCCAGTTCAGTCTGGTTTCAGACCTGGTTTTGGTACAGAAACTGTCTTGGTCACCCTGAAGGATGACCTATTCCTGGAAAAGGACAGGGGAAGCTAATTCTCTTGGACAGTCCAGCAGGTTTCATTATTGTGATGCTGAACTATCCTTCTGAATACATTTCTCTAAAGCTACAAACATCTTTGACCAGAATACTGGCTTCCATAGCCCTCTTTGGATAAAACATGTCCTTTCAGGCTTCCAAATCCACAAAATGTGAAGGCTTTTGATTTATCAAGTCTGCCAGAGTTAGCTAAAGCCATCTCTCTTTTAATTAACATGTTTCTAGTTTTATTTCCCAGCCTAAGAGGTGAGAAGAAGGATCTTTCTGCCTACATACTCAGCACCTAATTGGTGAACTACATTGGGCAGCCCTATCCCTACCCTCAGCCAAACCTAATAAATGAGGGAAATGGTTCTTTGTCACTTGGGCCCTCAGTCACTTGCTCATGGGCTCCACAGTGCTTCTCCAAACCAACAAAAGATGCTGCAATTCTCCATGTGACCTCTGTTTTGTGTGTATTTTACCTCAAAGAGTTTAGTATCGGTTAGCAAGTTTTGTTTTACTTTGTTTATTTCTCAAGTACCTACTATTTATTTATTACATTTCTCTATCACCCAATAGCTGAAGCTCTCTGGGTGGTTCACAAAACAAGTGATACTGTGATTGCCGTTCTTATTATATTCCTTTAATAAACATAATTTAATTTGGACTTTAGGTTTGGAGTGTGGATTTCTGACCATATCTGAGGGAGAGGCTTATCTCTTCTCTGCCTGGCCACTTGTTTCACCCCCAGGGTTCTCTGATTTATGCTTACAGGGCAGTAAGGGGAAGCAGGCTTGCCTGCCTGTAGTCAGAAGGTTTTAGCTGGTCACACCCTCCCAGGCAGATAACTGGCTCATTGCTCTGGGGTCACCTTTCCCAGGGTTAGAGGCTAAGGGAAAAGGTGGTGGCAGACTACCAATTGGGTAGAACCGTGTGCTGCTGGCCTGCCTTGCAATGCAGTTGTGGCATGGGGAAATTAATTCTTCATAGATACCGTTAGCCACATGGTACATTTCTGAATAGGTTATCCAAGTTGAAAGTGTGGTATTTTCAGTGGATTTGCTTTTGCTTGCAAGGCTGATTCCAGAAATTGGTGCTGACTCTCTGGCATTTACGCTTTGAGGACCCATAGGGTTCTGTCTTGTCCCCCATACCTTTCAATGTTTACATGTAACCACTGGGTGAGGTCATCCGGGAATTTGGGATGAGGTGCTAAATACACTGATGACACCCAGTCTGCTGATTGCACCCAGCTCTACTTCTCTTTTACATCTTGAGTGTGCTGTGTTGAAAGTGTTGAATCTGTTCCTTAAACTGATAATGGGTTGGATGTGAGCCAATAACTGGAATTCAGTTCTGACAAGAGAGAGGGAGGTTCTGTGGGTAAAGTCGTTCATCTTCTTGGGGAGATTATGTTCAACCTGTTCTGGATGGGGTTGCGCTCCCTAGGATCCAGATTTGTGACTTGAGGCCCAAGTGGTCTCTGCAACTCCAAATACCTTTCATCACCTAAGTCTGGTGTGTCAGTGTGCAACCTCTCCTAGAAATGGGATGGCTTGGCTGTAGTTATCTACACCCTGGTAAACTTGGCTTTGAAGACTGCCCAGAAACTGCAGTTAGTTCAGTGTGACTAAAGCCACCAGGCTACTAATAGACCAGTCATTGGGAACATATCTTGCTGTTATCTAAAGAATTTTTCTGGCTCCCAGTCCATTTCCAAGCACAATTCAAAATGCTGGTGCTTGCCTTTGAAGCCTTACATGGTTTGGAATCTGGGTTTGCATTGAGGTCATTTTCAAAGGCCCTCCTTCGGAGATAGGGTGAGTGGCCATCAGAGAAAGAGCCTTCTTGGTGGTGGTGCCCTATTTATGGAAAACTGTTCTCAGAAGGCTTGCCTGGTTGACTACATTATTTCTTCAGCACTAGGTGAATACCTTTCTATTCTCCCAGGCCTTTTAAAAAGTTTAACTCTTTAGTTGCTGCTTTTATGGCTCTTTATATGGTTGATAGCTCCCCTCCCTTGTATTTTGTATTTTTATTATGATTTTAGTGCAATATAAGCTTCCCTGGAAACGTGGTTGAAAGGCAGGTGTATACATTTAAAAAATAAGATAAATTAAGTATTTTGTGTGGTGAGTGGCTATACTGGTTTTACACTGGAGAGGGAGGTTGCATGGTATAATATCATGCAAGCAAAATTGCCATGTAAAGTATGAAATGGCTTTCACTGAATCTTCTGTTATGATGAGTAGAGATCTCAAGAGAAATCCCCAATGGATTCAAATGAGTTCAGATTTCTATGCATCTGATCTGACCCACAGATTCTGCAATGGACCAGCTTTTCCCGAGTCACGTGGATTCCTCAGACTTGTGGGCTGGTTTTTTACTTTGTGTAATTTTACACAAATTTAGTCATAGAAAAAACCCCAACTAAAAATGTGTATTCATAGACTAAAGTGTGAAAATGTGCATTTTGGGGAGATCTGCGTATTTTGGGGGGATTGCGAATTTGCGCAAGTGCATACAAACACATTTCTGCAAAATCCAATTCCATCAGTGAGCAGACAATGAAGTGAAAGGTGCCTGACAGTCTGTGAAACGCACAGCATGAATTTAACAAAGTCTGTACATCCCTAAATGAGTAACATAAGTCTTAACTTGTAGTAAAATAGATAGTAACCTGAATTACTTTTCTCTTTTCAGTTTTTCCTCTTCAAAACGGGAATGTTGCCATAGTAACTGGAGGCACTGACGGTATTGGCTTACATACTGTGAAGCACTTGGCAAGACTTGGCATGCACGTTGTAATAGGTATTGTTGTTGTTGCATTTATATAAATATTTATTAACAATCTGATTTTATTAAATTTTATTACATTAGTTACATTTGTATCCTATCCTTCCTCCAAGGAGCTCTGAGCAGTGTTTTAAGCCTTCAGAAGTAGGTTAGGGCACTCAGTAGTAGTAAAATAAAGTAAATTCTAACACCACCAGTAAAGCATTGAAGTTATGGCTATTGACCAGGATTGAGAAGGCTGTGACGGGGGAAGAAATACTGCTTCCACATGCAGAATAATGTTTTTTATTCTGTTTTTTAAACACAGCTTGATTTGCCAGGTGTAAGGTTCTTGCACGAGTTACTTGGAGAAGGAAAAATATTTGCTCTGTATGTAGAAGATTTTTTGCCCACTGAACTGTTGAAGATATAGATGGATGAAATAGACTTGAGTTCCTTTGTTAAAAAAAACACACCTACAGCTTGTTTTGTTATAGTACTATAGCTAGTACTTTTGGAACTGATGATAAAACTAATTGACATTGTTGAAGAAGTAGGATAAACTGGAGGAGGCATGAGACCAACTGATTCAATGCGTAGTGGTGAGAGTGCTGGACTGGGACTCGAGAGATCCGGGTTCTAGTCCCCGCTCAGCCATGAAACTCACTGGGTGACTTTGGGCCAGTCACTGACTCTCAGCCTAACCTACCTTACAGGGTTGTTGTGAGGATAAAATGGAGAGGAGGAGGAGGATTATGTAAGCCGCCTTGAGTTCCTTGTAGGAAAAAAGGCGGGTATAAATGTAATAATAATAAATATATTATATAACTTCCAGGAAGTGTTCTAGAAAATTACTGGACTACTTCCTTTTCACTCCAGGTTTCTCTCACTAGTTACTCAAATGCTTCCAGGTAACTACATATTGAAATTTGCATCCCCATCTACCCTTTTCAAGCTTTGCACAGCTCATTCTCTGTCAAAATCTTCCAACACTTCTTCCTCTCTTTGTGATCTGATAGAACTACTTTGTTGACAGGTGTCTATATCATCACTTCTATAACTTGGATGGTTTCTTTTTCAGTGTGGAGCAATCTCCCATAACTATCTTCAGAGCTTTCCTTGTTGTGGTGATCAAAAAATCTTGCTGATGCATGTAGGATTGATTAATGTGTTACTTGATGACCTGGCAAGGTATGCCAAAACCTTGCTTATTCCATCTGTTTCATGCCAGGACTTAATGTATGCAATATGGTTCAGCTTGCTTTCATGATTAGTTCCCACATCAGTACCATGCCCTTCTTAGTGGCTGCAGGCATAGAAACTAAGGACAAGATTGGGAATTTTGAGTAGGGCAGTTAGAGAATGCAGCATCTCTGGCCTTTTCTTGGAAGCTCATTATGGGTAACAAAAATGAAAAACATAAATTGAACATTTGTCACTGTTTTGAATTAAACTTTGAGCTGAGTCTCACAATAGTCCAGATAATAGAATTCTAAAATACTCATTGAAATATAATTTGTTTGCATCTTGTCTTGTTTTAGCTCTTTAAAATGTTCCTGTGTTTTTAAGGAAATGACTGGCCCGGCTTCATGTCTGTTTTGGTTAGTCATAAAATTTTCAGTCCCAGTGACTTGGGTAAACAAATTTTTTCTTCTTTTCCTTCTAGGTAATATTAAGCTTGGCAGGCTGTATCATCTGATAGACAATACATTGCTTTACATGTCTTCTAAATGTTTTGATATAACTTTCCCTGCTGTGCCTGCACTTCAGGAGATAGTGTTATTTTTATTATCTTTCCCCAGTTATGTACCAAGGTAAGACTCGAAAGAATGTGGCATTTAATCTGCATCAGGTGATCTTATGTGACTATGATCAAATACCCTTGTCAAAGCTCTGTGCTACAAATAATTACACACATATACTCCCTCTGTTATCTGAATAGTAGGACTATTAATATTGGGAGTCTCCCACTGTAGCGCTTTGCTAGATCAGTTTTTTATCGGTTAATCAAATACAATTGTTTATGTTCTACCAAAGGAGGTTGCTCAAAGAAATAATGAAGTTGTGGAATTTTGATAGCAAAGTGCTCACTTAGTCAAATGACCTGGAAGGTACATTGAAAAAGGGAGCCTTTTGGTTGGGTTTTGTTGACATGACACTATGTGGTGCAAATACAGTTTTGTACAACTGAGGTTCAAATAATTGAGCATGCTCCAATGCACTTTTTTTGTGGGACTTCCGACTTAATAAGGATCTCTTCTGCCAAACATGGCTTTTGCTATCTGGTTGCTTTGAGGACATTTGTTTGATTTGTTACCTTGTCATCTTAGGGCTACCTACAGAGCCTTTGAATCTGATTTCTTACTTCTCTGCTTGCTGCTGAAATTTGAAAAGGACCATATGTTTACAGAGGAATAGGTTATCCTGCAACAAAAACGCTGTTCCTATAGGTCTTGTGGGGTTGTATCCAATGTTAGTCTAACTTAAGTCCATTCATTTCAATGGGTCTACTCTAAGTAGGACTAACATTGGATACAACCCTCTGTGTGGTTTACTTCCATTTCCTTATTGATGGGGACATTGTCTTTTAAAAAAATAATGTTTGAGCCATGGCCCAAAGAACAAGTTGCAGCTAGGACTGTATGCTGAAGGAAACTTTTGGCGTGTGTTTCTTGAACAGCACTCCCCCATGCCACATGGCAATGTACTTTTGGAACCTGAGAAGATTTTTGTAAAAGCAGATTATGCATGCATGGGGTGGGGGCAAGTGCTGTTGTTCAAAAGGGGGGGGGGGAGTAAAAAATCTCACTGGGAATACCCAAAACCTTGGATATACCTACTGTAGCTCTTGGCATCCTGTCTTGAGTTTTAAAGAATCAGACAGAAATGCATGTTCTGGCCACAACACAAACTGGGCTGTGTGTCTGTCCAAGCAGCTAAATTTACATTCAAGCCACACTTCCATGTAAATCTTCAACTTTATTAATAACAGAACTTGAACAGCAAGTGACTAATAAATGCAGAGGAACAAATACTTAACTGCTGAAGGAGGATGAATAGAAGTTGAAGTAGGTTAAAATAAAAGAAATGGCGTAGATGAGGAGAAAAGGCAATGCAAAGCCAGGCCTTCCAGGCTGTAACTCAGGACAGCAGCAGAGAACCAGGCGAAAGGAGGCTTGCATCTACTGAGGAAGTATTGGCCCAAACAGAATTAGAGGTTCTTCCTAGGAACAATCAATCAGTCCATGATAATAGATCTATAAAATGAAAACTGAAGCAGTTCTAAATGCAAAGACTAGCGGGCAATATGAGAAATAACACAATGCCCAGTTAGAACAATATATGATTCTGTATTCCAGTGTATTTATTACTTTATTGGAAGGATTCTTTACCCTGCTATTCAGCCATAAAAGCTTCCAGAGCAGCTCTGGTCATCTACTGTGCTGGCCCAGTGAAGATATAATAGTGCAAATCTTTTCATTGTGGTCAAGGGGTCAGAAGCAGGCCATGCACTCGTGTGTATTGCTTTCCCCTTCCGCTCTAGCATGAAATCTTCCCTGTTGGTCTGTGTTTGCCTTAACTGTTAACCATGGTTTGTGTTGCAAGGGAACCAAGGGGAGAATTCACACAGGAGGAGGGAGGAAAGGGTGCCCCTGAGTACATGGCTCATTTCTGAGGTCTCAGCCATGGTTAAGAGATGAGTAGCTTCTGCTCTAGACTACTGAAGCAGTGGAATTCCACAAACTGATAAGGCACAAACAGGCCTGTGGCTTACGCTGGCTCAGCTTGTCTGAGTGTGAAAAGCTAAGCAGGGTCAGGCCTGGTTATTACTTGGATGGGAGACCCCTCCTCTAGTTTCCTGCATTGAGCAGGGGGTTGGACTCCATAGCCTTGTAGGCTCCTTCCAACTCTGTGATCTATGAATCTATGATTGCACAAGAGTAGAAATCACAAAAACCTTCGCCTCTAAGCCGAAATATGTTTATTTGATAAGGAATCACTTATTTTGTTCTTTCCTTCCCTTGAAGTATGTAACTTGGTGGATATTTGATCCCTTTCTGAGGTACACGGTTACCCTGTTCCTGGCATAGAAAATCACTGCTTACAGTATTTTTCCATGTATAAGACTATACATTTTCCTAAAATTGTTAGACTAAAAATTGAGGGTCGTCTTATACACGGAAGTAAGCCAAGGAGAGAACTGCGCAGTTGCGAAACTGCCCAGTGGGGGGCGTCTTATACATGGGGGCATCTTATAGACGGAAAAATACGGTAATTAATTCAAACAAGTACATTTTAGAAAAGATATTTAGCTATATTATTCCTTTAAAATTTGACTCATATAGAAGTGCTTGGGTTTTTGACATAATAGTTAATATACAATATGTGGTCTAGATGAAATTAATATTCAGGAGTTAAGCAAGATGCTGCAGGCTTTATTTAGGTTCTTACTGTGCAGCAACTGATGGAAGAGAAAGAGAAGGAGGATGAGATGAAAATCTTGCAAGGTTTGCCATAGAAGTTCCCTTTTCCCCAGTGTAGCTGTATCTAGTACTATGACACATTGGATATCAATTCCGTGCTGTAGAAAATCACTTAGGCTGAAAAAGTGAGGAGATTTGATCTCATGCCCATAGCTTCTTTTAAAGAGAACTCCATGGATATGTCAGTTTTACTGGAGGGTTTGTTTGTTGACACTGCATCTATTTCTAGAGATTAGGATCAAACTGGATGTTTGTGCTATGTAACCCTGGATTATTTCTATAGGAAAAACACGTAATATTGGGGTAGTTCTTTTTTAAACTATCATCCTCCTTTCCCGCCCCCATGGTCAAAAGCAACGGGAGATCAGTCTGTCAGTGCACATGTAATTGAAAAGTTGACCTAACAGATGCATGGCCGATTGCAGACCAATGTTTATGTCAGGAGTTCACAGCTAAAATTGTTGTCCGTGTTCATAATTTTTAGAATCCTATAAGACGGTTCATTTAAAATGGTTACATAAGATCTTGCTTGGGGATGAGGGGGGGAAAGGGCATAATGAAAAGAAATTATAATAAATTAACCAGTTACAGATTTCCTTCAGAAGCAGCATATGGAAAATCAAAGCCTCCTTTTTTTGGGCTTGTTTTCATGGACATCACTGACACTGTTGCACAAAGAGATATTTTTTAAACCTGTGGCCAGTGAGGAATAGTGGTTATGGAAGGCTGGTGAGGTGGGAAAACTGGGGCTAGCAACTTGCATGATGGCTGTATCCTGTCCACACTCTAGTGTGGGGCAATCTCATCATGTAATGTTGGAGAACTTGCCCAAATTAGGTGGGTGTATATGTCGATACACAGAAAAGCGTGCTCATGCTCTGCCCTGATGACTTGATGATTGCTGCAAAGGTGTCATGCTATATTCTGTGTCGCAGTATACTCTTGAGTGTGGGCTTAGCCAGCCAGCTGTGCTACAACATTTGTTGAGCACTTACCAGCATCACCCTCTTGTGAATGGGTTTCTTTTGTTGATCTCTGATGTTTTAATTGGGCCTTTCTTTCCAAAGAAAGTAGGGAAAACCTGTGGCTCATGAACAGAGTGAAATACAACAAAATATTTTATGAATGCTCATAAATAACTTTTTTACTATATTTTTTTCCAATTTAAGGAGAATCAGAGCCCTCATTAGTTTATTACATTAGTTTTTCTTCAGTTGTACCACCGGTTTCAGTACTAATGGTACAACTACACCAGCTGATTCTCATGTGATGTGAGTAATTCTAGCAAGTAGTCAAGTAGCAAGAACATTAGTTTCTTAATCTATTTTAGCACCCTTTAGTGCTAAAATAGGTTGGCAACTTGGAACTTTTCCCACTTTAATATGATATCTTTTAACACTAGTAGGAGCTGTTTGAACAATCAGATCACAATAACCTTCATTCTGGTCATGGGGTGACCCTCCAGCTCCTTTAGTATTTATTATATTTATACCTTGCCTTTTTTCCTGCAAGGAACCTATACTTACCTGGCAAGGGAGACACCTTGATCATGAAGGAAGTTTTCCTAGAGTGAGACTCATCCATTGCACTCCAGGTGTGCTGACTCCTGGGATTTCACCAAATGTGGGAAACTTGACTGCAAGGAACCCAAGGTGGCTTACATAATCCTCCTCTCCATTTTATCCTCACAACGACCCTGTGAGGTAGGTTAGGCTGAGAGTCAGTGACTGGCCCAAAATCACTCATTGAGTTTCTTGGCTGAGTGAGGACTAGAACCCAGATCTCCTGAGTCCCAGTCGAACACTCTCACCACGATGCCATGCTGGCTCTCCAGTGTGACTTCTGATTCTTTTAAAAGGCTTATTGTGAATGTGTCAGTGTATTTATATAATTTTCCACGATATTTGCCTGTATTTATATAATTTTCCACTATTACTATAATTGTCATCATCATTTCATTTCTATACTTCCCAATAGCCGAAGCTCTCTTGGTGGTTCACAACAATTCACAAAATACAATACAATAAAAATAGCATGAAAACATTTCCCTGTCTTTCTTTTCTGTGTAGAGATTGAGTACAGAGTTCAAGTATCTGAACTTCAGAACTATGTTTTAAATGTGCACAATAACTTTTATTCAGATGTCTCAGTCTTTAAGGTAGATATTGCATTACAGTGTGTTTAATTGCTCCTCCTTTAAAATGGGTTCAGAGGTTGAGCTGGTGTCGGAAGTTTAAATAGAGACGTGTGTCATAAATGTACATACCAAGTTTCATTCCATTATTTTAGTGCTCAAGAGAAGGAGAAGGTGCATTACAATTTCCTCCCCACTTCTTTCCTGACTTCATTGAAAACAATGTGTTGTTGAGCTGATAGTTAAACTCTAAACATATATTTGTGTCCAGAACATGTATACCACATTTCATTTCAGTATCTCTGTGTTCAAGGGAGATAATGTATTTTCAAGCAAAAAACAAAATGCCAGAGGGGCAAAACCAAAGGCATTTCACTCAGTCAATGATACATATTTCTTTTTTATATTTATCGCAAAGAGGCTCACCCTTTTCCCCCTCCTCTTTGATCATCAACTCTGCATCCTTTCCTTAAACATTGAACGTGAGGTTTTGGCTGTCAATTTTTTTGGCAGAATTTAGTGTTGCACTATATGTTTGCACTTTGATATATTGACAGTTATTCATACTATTTTTTCCTCTATTATCTTGATTTTATAATAGCTGGAAACAAGGAGAACAAAGGCCAAGAAACTGTGAAGAAAATAAAAGAAGAAACTTTGAATGCAAAAGGTACTTCTCTACATTCCTTTCTCAGTTATGTTAAAAAAAAAAAACACCAACCACCCTCAGCAATATATTTTTCCTCTTGAGTTATACATGCACATTTTTCAATTCAAGCTACTTTATTGTGTGTATGTTGCAAAAACAGATAATGCTCAAAAACTGGTTACTGAGTGATATTTGGGATGACTTTGTCCTTGCCCTTCTGATTTTGGGCAGCAGAACAGTGAAAATCTCTTCTAGAGACCTTGAAGAGCATCTGCCTGTAAGCAGGGATGTCAGAGCAATCCACAACGGATTGAAATGAGTTCGGATCTCTATGAATCTGACCTGTGGATTCCACAGTGGACCAGCGTTTTCTGAGTCATGGGGACTTGTGGTCCGTTTTTTAACTTTTGGGAGGATTTGCCCAAATTTGCACACTTGCATTCACACAAGCGGACCAGATTTTCATATACAGTATCCTAAAATAATCCAAGACCATCAATGATCAGATGATAGAATGAAAGACGCCTGACAGTCAGTGAAACACAGACAGAACGGATTTAACAAAATCTGTACATTAGTAGGCAATGGTGGGTTAATCACTATTTTTTAATTAGATGTATACTCTGCCTTTTCTCCAGGGAGCTGAAGGCAACATACATGGTTTTTCATGTCCTTTTCTCACAACAGCCCTGTGAGGTAGGTTACGCTAAGAGAAGGTGACAAGCCCAATATCACCCATTGAGCTTCATGGCTGTGTAGAGATTTGAACCTGGGTCTCCCCAGTTCTAGTCCAGGACTCTTACCTGCTACACCACAATGGCTCTCTAATGGTCTCTAATCATGCCAATGGAACAATAAGGCAACTTCCTTAATTCACTTTTTCCCCTTCAGCATGACGTTACCCATCATGGAGAGAGATACACACGTGAAATAGGATTCCACATGTATTTTTAGCAACAGCTTTCTCATAACATGCTTGTGATCTAAGCACATGTTCCTCTGTGCACAGTGATAAAGGAGGGAGGGTGAGAAAGCCCAAACTTGTAGCTATATACCAAACTTGCTAACTGTTTTGGTGTAAAATGGAAATTAGACTTTCTACAGTTTCTCCCCATGTGAAACTTTAATTCAAAGACTATTGCTACTTGACATATTTTATCATCTATAACTGTGGTGGTGCTGGGCTTTATGAGAGTCCTTCCTGTAGATTCGTTAAGCATTTGTAAGCTTTAGTTCCTAGCAATTTGGTGATTAGTGATAAAGTAATCTGTGATTCTTTGATGTTTTGTTTCTTTGGAAAGCACTCTAGAAATAAGGCAGTGAAGAGTTGCAGCTGGTGCCCATTGGGCCTGGTGGGGTGGAGGACAGGGGAGGTAATGATAGCAAGAGCTAGGGGTAACAACAGGTTGAGCTGCTGGTTGGCAGGTTCATAGCTCCCATAAACACTCCCCCAAGCTTTCAGGATCAGTTACATCTCCCCACATTACTAAATGTGTACACAGGTAATTCTGTGCCTTTCTTTCCCCATCATCATAACATAGTTAGCTCTCCCCACATACTCACAATTCAAGCACCACACACTGTGCCAGTTCTCATGCCCAAGATGCACCACACTTTCTGAATATCCACACAAAAGTGCATATGACCATCAAGGGGTTCTATGGCCATCAAAGTTCCCTGAAGGTAGATAGTTTGAGAACCACTGCTTTAAAGCAGGGGTGTTGAAGCTCAGGCCTGTGGGCCAAATCTGGGGTCCCAATCCAGCTCTCTGGGGTTCCCTTGACGGCCTTGCCATGGCCCCACCCCTTTCCCCCATACCACCTATTTGGTGGTTTCCTTGCTTTTGCATAGTTTTTTTCCATTCAAAAAGGTTGAACTGCCTCTCCTAAGGCCTAGTTATTGGCAGTAAGAGCTGTTCAGCTAAAATATGCTGGTATTTTGGTCTTGCGCCTTTTGCCTTTGTCCCCACCTATCACTGGAATGTGGTCCCTGAGAGCTTCTCTGAAATTCAATTTGGCACTCAGACTAGAAGAGGTTTGACACCCCTGCTTTAAGGAATGTGGGTACTGGCTCTCATGGGCGGAAAGATTGACTGATAAAAAGGGAGATCATCTTATTATTATTTAATGTAGATGTTTTGTCTTCTGCCCTCATCAGTAACACTGACCTGGTAGACTTGAAAAACAGGAACTGGAGGATGCAGAAAATTCTCAGGGAGGGTATAAGTGCAAGAGATTGTTTTAAAAACAAAAATTAAGTTTTTGTCTTGTACTTTATGTATTATATTTCAAGAAAGTCAATCCTGGGTCTCTAAAAGCCAGAGATAATTTTTGGATATACCAACTGAACATTAACACCTCTTTAACCTGGAAGATAATACATATTTTTTTACCCAAGCTTTTAACCCTTTGTTGAAACCCGTTATATGGCAAATGTCACCTTCCTGTGAATTATCTCCCTCCTCCTCATTCTTGGAGGATCACCTTTTCTTCCAGGATATGTTTCCAAATCCAACAGTTCAGTGTCACTGATGAAGGCAGAAGGCAAGACCTCTCCCCCACACCACCTTTTGTCGGTCTTTTTTCATCCTATAATTTCTGCCATTGATTCTTAACTGGATGCTTGTAAAAGATCTGTAGACTAAAGCACTTTTTAGCTTCTGAGACCCGAGAAGAAAAAGAGCCATTAATGGAGACTCTAATAAAAGAACACTGTACCACCAAATCCCAAAGAATGAAGAGAAGTAGAAAGCAGAGAGTGATCAACTGTATCAAAAGATAAGGAAGGAAAACAGCCTTTGTAACTCGAGGCACAACTAGATTTGATGTGGAAGATTCATGATAAAAGATGTGCTGCAGATTTATCAAAATATAATAGCAGCCGTGGGAACTGCTAATTGCCCCATGTGGAAAAATGTTCAGGTAGTATACAGCACCAAGACAAGAAAAGTTGAGGAAGGTGTGTGCTGAAGAAAACAAAATTATTTGGAGCACAGGAGTCTAGGAATATGAAAAGGCATAGAAGGTAGCAGCAGAACCTGGAAATTGTGACAGAAAATGATGAGAAAAACTTAGGAAGAAGGGTAAAGAATGAAGATCTTGGAAAGGTTTGAGAACTCAGGGTGAAGAAAAATGAAACTTAGGAGATTAAGGTGAGCAAGATACTGCTCCGAAAGAGGAAAAGGAACAGTCAAGATAAGAGACACACCTTTTGAAGAGTTTTTCAAGGCTAAATTGTGATCAATTGGATGTGTGGGACAATGGGAAGAAATGGCTAGAGCCAAAAATTCGGATGGAGGGGATGTGTGCTGAACAAAAGGCTCAGAATGTGAGTCAATATGGATATTAAAATAACCAGGAATAAAAATTTAAAGGGAAGCAGGCAGGAAAAAAGGTAAGCCAGAATTCAAAGTAAGAAAGGAAACATAAATAAGAACCAGGAGAGCAATAAATTATAGCAACCCATAAACTATTCACTGCAGAAGGACATTAAAGAGGACTGAGCAAGGCAAAGAAATAACAAGGAACATAAACTAAACAAGATCAATGAAATGTGTGCAGGGAGCATGGATTGAAAGCAACATCACCAACTAACAAAAGTGTAATAGAGTCAAGAAATAAATACATTAGAGAAAAGTAGTGAAGTTCAAAACCCAGCAGGTAAATAGAAATTGCAGAGGGCTTAGGCCCAGTTCTCAGTCTGAGGTGTCAGCAGGAGCAGAATGAAGCTCTTTGAACTCACTGGCAAGTGGCAGCTAACAGAGTTCTCTCTCCTCTAGTGGTGGATAAACAAGGGATATAATCAACTCAGTTACCCTGGGTAAAGAATGAGTTCTATTAAGCCTGGCTCAAGTAAGCATGCCCATGATCCAAGAGCTCAGAGGGCCTTTGCAGAGGAAGGTCCTTGCCTGGGGTCATAATGCTGCACTTTACTAGTCTGCGCACTTTACTAATCTTAGCTGTATCTAGCAATATTCCTATCTTCAAGTAAAAGCAAGAGGTAGGAGTAGTCTTGCTGACAGGGATACCCTTTTCTAAAAAATTGTAGAAAAGCAGAGAATGATGTGTAAACTGATTTAGGACAGCCTTGAAAAAAATTTAGTGTGTTCCCTCTCACTCACTTCCTGCTTTGCTTGCGCAAGCTCTCCTGTCTTCAGTGGCTGCTTCCTACTGTTGCCATTGGAACCTGCCCTTGTGGCCTGTGCAAACCCTTCCTTCTTTATTACAGCTGCAACTGCAGCTGTTCACAACTGTACAAACTCAGCAACGTGTTCTTTCTCATGCTCCAAGCTTTATGGGTCAGTCAACCTTTTAAAGTGAGTGAGCTAGTGACCTTGCACAGGCCATGAAACCCTGGATTCCATTTCTCTGTTCAGATACTACTGCATGTGTGGCAATAGCAGTGATGGAAAATGCATGCAGAGGCTATGAGAAGGGCAGTCAGGTGACTGCTGAATTGCATGGTTCATTTTGGATATTTCTATAGATGGCGGCTTTCTACTATGAAAAGTGACACTTGATTCACACATGCTTTTCTGTATGAGCCTACAAACTATAAATTAGAACAGTAGTGGGAACAGCACAAGTGTAAAGTGCCCACAATAGAGTGGGGCCAAATTGACCCCCACCAGGCCCTCCACAGGCCAGGTGATGTCAGTGGGTGTGGCCTTGGCACTGACATGATCGCCGCTCACCCATTTGTTCTTTCTCCATCCTGAGAAAGGCAAGGCTGTTCACTGGTGCTGGGAAGAGCTGCTCCTCCCAGTGCCGACTGAGTCAGGCACCTCCTCCGTGTGCATTTTGCCATCCCCACTGGGGGTGTCAGGAGGCATGTGAATGATGCCCCACCTGGTACTGGGAGAGTGGGTCCTCCTAGTGCCGGTGAAGTCCCTGGCTTTGCATGGCGTTTGACATCCTGGCAGGGATGGCATGTGAACAGACTTGGCCAGTGCTAGGAGGAGCAGCCCCTCCCAGTTCCGGTCAAGTTGGGCCCCTCCTCTGCATGCCTCTTGCCGCCCCCATCAGGGGTAGTGAGAGGAGTGTGAAGAAAGAAGTGGCCAGCATAGGGAAGAAGCAGCCGCCTCTCTCAATGCTGGCCGAGTCCTTGGCTGTGTGCTGTGCATGTTGTCCCCATGGGGGACTTGGCCAAGCCATGCCCCCTGGAGGAACCCAAGGTGCGGAACCTCCATGGGCTGGATTAGGCCTGGGGCATGGAGGTTCCACATTCCTGGTGTAAAGGCACAGTATATGAGCATAATTAGGAGTTTAGCTTGTGAATCAGACCAGAGCAGATACTTGAGCTTTCTATTCTGTTTAAAGAACCTCAGGAACATCAGCCTGCTATGTTGTATGTGAGCAAGGCAAAGGTGGTATTTAGCTTTTATGCACTGGGAATATGCTTTCAAACCATGAGAGAAGAAAATATTTCCTCTTCAATGCAATGAACACAAACTATTTGTAGTGTAAGAGAGCAGTTATGACAAGCCAAAAGGGAACAGAACATCAGTGTGACAGTAAGCAAACCCTAATAAGAATGTTGTGAAACCTTTTAAAAATAACTTGTCTAGACATATTTTTGAACAAATTTATGCTTCTGAATCTGTGTAGAAGGCTGGCAAAGAATTAAAATATGTCTTAAACTGGAAGCCCTTTTTAAAGAGTTGTCTTTCAATTTAAGATAGTGTCACGGAGCTTGAATGGCTGATGCATGTGCTGCATCCTTTTTGTGGCATGCTAAACCCACATCAGATGAATAGTGGCAATTGGTCAGGCAGGTGAGAGGAATGCAGCCTTTCCAGGTGTCCTGTCTTTTGTCTCCTGAATGGTCAGTTTCTTCCAGGGGTGTGTATAAGATGGCTTGGTCTCACAATGAGACACACTGAAACTGGACTGAGGCTAATTGTTTTATGGCTCCTGAAGATTCTCCAACTCAAGCCACCAAGGAATAAGAGGGACTGCTATGTGCAAGCCAGCAGCTGCTAACATTCCCAGTGAGTGAAGGAAAGGACAACACACTCTGGTGCTGATATGCAGGTTTGTAATGCAGTCCACTCAGCTGTTTCTGATGGCCCAGAGTTTAGACGTGAATATGGAATGTTGCCCCCAAGAGCTGGTTGGGTAGTTGGCTGCACCGTAGAGCATGATAGTGATGATGATGCTTTCACCTATGATGCTAAGGCTTTCCTAAGTTTTGAGAACATGCAGCTGTGAGATTTGTACTGAAATATGAAACTGAGCTCCTTTTCCAAATCTGAGGCATCACACGTGCCATTTCTATTTATGACAAAGGTTTGAAATTAAAATGTACTTGATATGGCATCATGTGTTGCAGAGACTGGATTTACATGGACAAAGATTTTTGTTGTGTCCTAGTTTTTTTTCCAGTGGAAGCAAAATACATCTGGCATTTACATATCTCCAGGACAACCTTATTTCCTTTGTTCTCCTGGAATATCAGGCTTAGCCAAGAGCACAGTCACTACTGAAGTATCACTGATTTAAGCTGGAGGCCACTACCTTTGAGGATCTTCACACACACCATATTTAGGGTGCTTGGTAGTTTCCCAAGAAGAATGTTTCATCACTACAGGATCAGAGAGAGAGAAGCAATTGCATAATGCAATTGCTTCACAAAGCTGTCCTGTCATTTCCCTTTTTTTAACACAGCATTTTCAGTTGGAAAACCCAGTTCATATAGTGTGCATGCAGAATCAGGTATTCTGATAATGCTTTTTTGTTAATTATTTATTAGAATAATTTCACTATATGTTATTCATTACACACCTCTCCTCATTGAGTAGCTTCTGCTTAAAATGGCTTTGCACTTAATTTGCCACCTGGCTTACATTTGGCCTCTTGGATCTCAGTTTTGTAATTACTGTTCTGTATTCAGACTGTGAAATTTTCCCCTTGGCAATTTCTTATTCCAAACACATCCATAATACAAACAAGACTTCTGGTTGTATTTCATGTATTCATTAATAATCTGTGCCTTGATAAACCACCAAGCCAAAACCTGCTTTCATGCAGAAAGAAACCAGAAGAAATTGGATATGTGATGGTGTCTGATTGTGCATAGGTGGTTAGATCAGCAATGATTTTTGGACTGTGGGACTGGCCCTATCCAACAGTCAGTCAAGACGAGGCTAGGTGGTTTGGGACTGGAAAAAATGCTGAAGGAGACAGTGGGAGAATCAGCAGACAAATGGAGGGGAAGGGAGTCTGTCACAAATATCAGAGCAGCATGTCTGTATGCATGTCATAAATATTTCTAATAAATAAATACCTTATTTTTGAGATTGGTTTTCCCTACTGCACCTGTCTGTATATTTACTGTTTGTTTTTGTTTTAATTCTTTTATTAATATATCTTGGATTTTATTGCTTGTTTAACTGTTGTAAGCCAGCCCGAGCACTATAAATGCATGGGCAGAGTGGGAGATACATATTTCTAATAAATAAGAAAGCAAGTCCATTTCACTTCAGTTCAATGAGTACAAGAGAAATTCATGGTAGGTAGGGCTCATTCTTTAGAACACTACCATCAACAGAGCTTTGTATCCAGGAGGACTGTGCTGCCTAAAATCCATAGTTCAATGAATTTACTATCAAGTACTGTACCAGTGCTTTTGGTCCTAGCAATTCCATTTTATTTTTGTGGTCTTGTTGAATATATATGTGTGTGTAAATGTAAGCAGAAATCTTACTGATCCTGAAATTAAGCTACAGTAGAGAGAGAATTTTTGGCAGGATATAATTTTCACTGGATTTTTCATTCCAAAGATTTAGATTAGGGCATTTTGTTGTTTTTGTTGTGTATCTGATGTTATCTGTCACCAGTGTCTGATTTAGTTCCTCTTTATAGCCAGCATCTATATCCTAGTCCCTTATTTAGCATTCTGTCTACCACAAATATTAGTATTGATTTTCACACAGCTTTGGAGGGGAAAAAAGAGCTCTCCAGAGATTATGTGAACAAGCGACAAAATAAATTAAATAATCTTCCAAACATTTAGGCTGACCTAGTTAAAAATATCCTTTGTTGCTGGTTTGCTTCCCAGATATGATCAATAAGTCTTGTTGAAAATGTGTACATGATGCACTATCAGGCCTCCTACTGGTCTTTCCATCTGCTGTGTATGGTTTCAAGTTTTTTCCCCCCAATGTACAATTTGTATATTACTTCATTTTTTTCTGTGGGGTATTAATGTTTGCTGCCTTGGCTGGGGATTAGACTCACAAAACAGAAAATAGACCAAGAACAATTATATTTCAATAACAATTCTGTAACTATTCATTTTAATAAACATATCAGTTCATCCAATAAATGTAGGCTGCATTTGCATGTTGCAATAAACCATCAATCCTAGTTTGATGTGCATAAACCATGATGTGCAGAAGCAACCTACTCATGCATGCAGCCTGATTACTCCCACTTTGCTCGTCCCTTTCTTACAAGTGGGTAAACAAATTGGGAAACTGCAGTTAAGCATAGCTTCCCATTATGTCTGAACCAGGAATGATGGTTAATTGCTTCCAAGCAAGCTAGGATTTTTTTGCCCACTTGCTTGAAAGGGAGCAGTTGGGTTGCGTACACCAGTATACTGCTTGTGTACATCAGGATTTATTAAGCCAGCATTAATAGCCTACCATTTATTTATTTATTTATTATATTTATGCCCCACATTTTTTCCTGCAAGGCTTACATAATCCTCCTCCTCTCCATTTTGGGTTTTGGAAACTCCCAGTCTGGGCTTACTGGTGTTGATCACACTCTTGCACTTTTTGCATCTTGCTGCTATCTCTGTTGTTATTCATGATTTGGCTGTTCGCAACCTATTTGCGATTTGGCCCTATTGCATTTTTGCATTCATGTTTCTTTTTTTTCTTTTTTTCTTGCTGCCGCTTTAGCATTTTGGGTTTTTTAAAGTTTGGATGTTATGTTTAATGAAAGGCAGACACTATGGCCATGTTCACAAGTCATTGAGAGCCAATGTGGTGTAGTGGTTAGGGTGTTGGACTGGGACTCTTGAGATCTGGGTTCTAGACCCCGCTTGTCCATGAAACTCACTGGGTGACTTTGGGCCAGTCACTGACTCTCAGCCTAACCTACCTCACAGGGTTGTTGTGAGGATAAAATGGAGAGGAGGAGGAGGATTATGTAAGCCACCTTGGGTTCCTTTCAGGAAAAAAGGTGGGGTATAAATATAATAAATAAATAAAAAAAAATAAGTGCTAGCCAGCACAGCCAGTGGTCAGGGATTATGGGAGCTGTAGTCCAAAACTTCTGGAGGGCAGCAGGTTGGGGAAGGCTGTTCTAGCTGATCCTTTTGTGGTGCATAGTTGAATTACTTTCACATGCCCCAGCAACCCCTTTTATTTAAACATTTGTCTGGTAGCCACAGGCAGTAAGGAATTGCATGCAGGCAAGTGACCAGGCTGGCAGAAAGGGGATGGAGTGCTCTTGTCCTGCTTCTGCACTGAGCATAGAAACCAGGCAGGCTACCAGAGGAAGGAAGTCCCCTTCTCTGTGCCCTGCATAGAAATGCAGCAAGCAGCTGGAGGAGGACCAGAGCTCTTTGTCCCTCCTCTACTGGCTCCCAGCAGGCTAGTCTAAAAGATTCTGGCTTATCCAAAATGAACAAGCATGGTGATACATGCTGCACAAGCACTCCTGCTTTGTTTCTTCTGCCAGCGGGGACAACTAAAAAAATTGGGACACCTCCATCTTTGGTTTGTTTAGCGTTACATTTAAATCGGGATCCCTGGCTCGTTCCTCTCCTAACAAGCCAGGATCAGAAGCCAAGGCTTGTTCTGTCTAAAGAACTCTGGCTTACTGTTATGTCCAAACCAGGCCAGAGTGATGCCTAAATCGGTCTTTAGAAATGTAAAACTAAAAAGCAGCAGACAAGGTGAACAGCCACCTGTGAATGCATATGAGTAGGTCTTGGATCTGAACACTTTTACCATTTACTTTAAAGAAACAGGCATATGATTTACCACCATTGGAAACAGAATGATGAACTGGATGGAGCTTGGTTTGATCCAGCAATGCAATCTTACATTCTCAGCTTTCTTCTAGACGCGTGTGTGGCGGAGTGACAGGCAGAAGCCCAGGGCGGGGCCAAGCTGAACATTCCAGAGGCTCTGATTGGTTGAATCAGAGAGCATAGAACCCCAGGGAGTTGGCAGTTAAGGGTTGTTGGTTGTCAGTTGGGGAAGAGAATGGGTTGGAGTGAGAGAGGGAGTGGAAGGTTAATAGCGTAGGTAGGGAAAGGTGGTACTGAAGAGAAGAGTTCAGACAGGAAATCTAGTACTAAGTTGTGAGAAAGCAAACGTGAAGGTGTTAGTATAGAACAATTCACAGGAGTCTCCACTTAGGGAGTGAAGGACCTTCTGTCTGAGGAAGAAGGAGAAACTCTGGACTAGTGTGAGGGACAGTTAAGTTCCCTAGTCTGATACTGTAACTTTCAAGTAACCAAGCCAAATTGATACAAAGAGCACTGTATAACATCTGCCTGCCTTTAACCTGAATCTAAGCAAAGAACAAGTTTGAATGTAACTGTTGAAAATTCCAAGTTATCTGTTCCTGAGTTGAATATCAGTTTAGAGACTTTGTTAGAACAATAAATCAACCTTTTTATTCAAAGTTCTAATTCTCCAGAGTCTGACTGGTGACAGGGAAGTAAGAAGTGAATTAACGGAGGGGCACCCTACTTCAAGTAATCAAATAAAACAAACTGCTTAATAAAGACAAACAAACGTGGGTGAACAGCTACATATAAGACCTAAGACACATAATCGGCTAACACAACTTTAAAAGACAGCTTAAAGTCTGAAGTGACCCATACAAGGGGGCACTTGGTGAGAGCGAAGTACACATCGAGGGTGTGGGCTTTGGAGTGAGGGGTCCCGTCCGTCCCGTGTGCTTAGCCCAAATCAGCCTGATGTTAGCTACCTAGCCACTGTTAGATCGCCACCTTTGTTTTTCTTTATATATACTGTGTTCATACGTTATACATTTGACCCTAGGAGCATGTCTGATAGACCTCCAGGGCTTGTGTTCCTGTCCTAAACTCAGTGGGGTTTCCATCCAGGTAAATTTAGGATTAGGGTCCCAGGTACAGAAAATTCTCTTGTGTCACATTTCTGTGTAGCTCCATCTGCTTTGCTAACATAATTATTTCTAAGTACTGAATTTAATTTCTTATTTTCAAAAGATCCACTTGGAGAGCAAGCTTTTTGATTTTTCTATAGGGAACATATGGTAATAGTAGGAGGAAATCTGTGCACACAGCAGTTAACCTGAACTTCAGATGCGCTGTCAGAATGTCAGTAAGCCGTCATTCTGTCTATCAAAAGAATGTAAATCATATTTTAATAAAAAGGAACATATTGAACACATTTTTGTTGTAAAAAGGAATAATTTTGAAAACAAGAGCTCCTGCCAATGCTAAGTATATATTTTGTCTAATGACTAGGTCCTGACTCTGCCATTCTTACAATCAGTTATTCATAATCTTGGTTATTTAAGTCTTTTGTATGTACTAATTCATTACTTCTGGCAACTTGGTTGTCTTTGGGCACAATCCAGCAACATTTGTCACAATAAAGTCCAACTGGGACTTAATCATGACTAACCTGAGATTTGTGACTTCAATGGGAGGGTGAAGTATAATTTTTCCAAATAAAATATATATTATTTCCTGAATCCCATTCATTTCATGGCTAACCTTTGTGTTTGCACTTCCTAATGCTAAGAGAAAGGTGGTACCTAGTAGCGCAATTCAGAAGCACTGAAAATGGGGGGAGGGAGGGAATAAGTGCACCAAAAGGGGGGAGAACAATAACTCCCCCTTGGTGATGTCATCCTCTCAGTTTTTAGTGTTGAACTGACACTTCTCGACGGCCTCCACCTTTTCAACACTTCCCCGACTCTCCAGCTATTCCAGAAAGGGCAGATATTAACTCCCCCCCCCTTTTTTTGAGGCTCCCTTTCAAAGCAGTTACTGGAAGGGCAGTCACTGGCAAGATTGCGAAGAGTGAGTGGCACGGGCTTTTTTTGCTGCTCTTGCAGAGTGGCTCTACAGCTGATCACGGGAACCCACCTGGGTTTGGACAACACAACAAGCCACCATGGGTACAAACAGCCCTACAGCAAGCCATGGCTTCTCGTTGTGGCTTGTTTACGAAAAATAAGCCAGCCCACAGAAAATGCTCTGGGTTCAGATGTCATGACAACTGACCATGGCTAGCTGCCCACAGTGGGTTGTCGTGTCGTGAGAACCCAGTCATACTGTTTTCTATTGTCCTTCTACTAAGAAATGGCAACATATCCAGCTCCTGCAAAACAAATGTTTAGTCCTGGTGCTCTTAGGGCATCAGGAATGCTTGCTATTTCAAACTCTGCAAATAGTTTCATGTAGAATTATGCAAACTAATAGTACACTAGATTTGGGTCATCTAAAACCTCAGCGGATTTGGGAATTTAGCTTGAATTAGCATGTATGGTTAGCAGCATTAAGATTAAGTAGATGGACCATTTTGGATCCTAGGCTACATTTACACTAGCAGAAAATCCTGTTCTAAGTTCATGGGGAGCCTCAAAAATTATTTAATTGGGTATTCAAAACTACAGCAATTGTTGGAGATGTAGGGTCAAAGTAAACATTTGGTAAAGCATGCATAGGGGAACTATGCATGCTAGCTTTTCTACTCATGCAAGCATGGGCAGCCTATCAAAAAGTATCATACATCTGAGAAGAGTTTGCAAGATAGACATCTGACTCTCCCAACCAAATTGTCTTTCAGTATAAATAACATCTTGGCTATTTACCAGCTATCCAGTTACTGCCCTAGAAATAGAACATGGATTGCAGAATGGATCATCTCATACCACTAGAGATAAAAACAGACTTATCGACAGGGCCGGTGCTACCATTAGGCCAACTAGGCAGCTGCCTAGGGCGCAGGGCTAAAGGGGGCGCCAGAAACGCCTTGAAAAAAAAATACAGCACTCTCAAGTGGGAAGGAGGGCGCGCTAAATATCTGATCTTGCCTAGGGCACCAAACTGCCTTGCACCAGTCCTGCTTATCGAATATAGAAACTTGGTTGGAAGACTTGAAGTTTAGCAAACAATGAAATAGTCACTTCTAACAGATGTGAGGCATCACAAATTTAAGGGCATCTGATCATAGGATGATCATGTGAATATTAAGGAATATTGAGGAGTGAATGCAGCGCTGTTCAGCCACTAGAGGTATACTCTCAATATATGGCACTGAGCTTGGTAAATATGTGCAATATTTATTATATTTCCCCTCTAATCTGCTGCTTCCGCTACTCCCCCTTATTGTGAATGCCCAAATTGAGATTTGGGGTAGGGGATAGAGCATGGATGGGGTGTATGTATGTGTGGGTGAAGGGAATTGGAACTATACTGTTGGATATCTAACAACAAATACCTATAAAAAGTAACAGCAACTTAAGACGCGTTCTTAAATTTGTAACATGGTCCTGCTGATCACTTTTTGTTGTTGTAAATGTTGTTTTGCAGCAAAAAACAGATGGATTTGTGTGTTTGCATGAGTGCTAAGGTTGTATTCAGGCCATCACATCACACCATGCTTCTTTTTCTTTTTCTGACATGTTTGTGATAGGACTCAGATGCCAAGTAACAGTAGCAGCTGGCTCCACGGAGATCCCTGAGGCTACAGCTGTATGAAATTCTCCTGGTTATACTGGGGGCCAGATCACATTGATGGATAGTACATTACTTGTCTCGACTATCCTGCCTTCTAACAGTCCCAGTTTCTCTTTTCCCTTCCTAATTATTTTCTTTTCTCATGTATGCACCCAACTTTGCAATGTAGTTCATTGTAAGTCAAATGCATTAGTTTGTTGATAACTTTTGCTGTGAAACCATTTGTGTCACAGGCAACAAATATGTCAGTTATTTATTTTTAGTCTAATCTAGTTTTTGAAACCCAGGGGAAAGGTTTCCAGATTGCTTGAGGAAGAGAATTAATTATGAAATAATTCTGTACCATAGTTATGATAGTTCTCACTATCTCAATAAAACAAACCTAGTTTAATGGTTTGCGTGTCACATCCATATCCTCCTATCCATTTGAAATATTTGCTCTGGAGTAATCCCTGTTACTCAGTGCAACAAAGTGTGCAATTAAAGTTGATAGGACTAAAGCACTGAACTGTGTGTGACTGATTTTAGTGGGATTTTAAAAATGCTTAATCTTCCCTGCATTTCATCTAATGGGCACAATCCATTAAACAGCTTGCAACTGAGGTGTCTTAAGAGGCCAAGTATCACTTGTGTGTTATGTAAATATGTCGTCAGGATGAACCACATGGGTGAGGCTTTTAATGTTCTTGGACAAGCACATGGAAGTGTGGACGAGGTGACAGCCATGCCAGTATAGCTAAGTATAAAGAGGTTTTATGTTCCAAACATTATGACACCCACTCACCCTCTCCAAACCTCATTTCTTTTCATTGCCTCCCCCCCCCCCCCCATTCCCTTCTCCTTTTCTCTCTGGGATCGCTATTCCTTCACCCAGATGACGGTCACAGTCCACAGTCTTTTCCTTCCCTAGTCTTTCAAGCTACTTGCCCTCACTGAAACCTAATGCACTTTACCTGTACCTTATTACAACTAAGCCAAAATATGTGTAATTGAAAATATCACATATTAATCCTGCCCATCCGTGACATTCTTTCCCTCCTTCCTCTGCTGTTTCCCTGTGTCTGTTTTAGATTATAAACCCCTTGGGGTACAGAGCTGTCATACCTGTTCTTTGTAAAGTGCCATGCGCATAGACAGCACTGAATAAATAAATAACATGCTGTTGAAAACAATAGAATGGGCTTTTGCTGTGAAGTGTTTTGCTGCTGCATTGGGTCCATCATGTCTATACAAGAAGTCAAATGGGAAAATACATTGGCTTTGTAACAATTTGCTCAAACTTTATTTGGAAAGTAGATAGATCTATTAAAAGTACAATTTGAAGCTCTAGGTTATAATACTTAGTGCACTTCCACAGAGTAAAACATTCAAAATCCAGTGGGATGGGATGGGATGGGGTGGGTGGAGAGAATCCAAAATGCACAGTTAGGCAATAGTTGTATTAGGACCAACCAAAATGCCACAAAATAAAGGCATGAATGGATCCCCACCCCCAATTTTGGATGTTTTTTTCATGGACCAGCATGGTTATCTGTTTTTTATGTTCCTCAGAGTAGTTCTATTAAAGTTGGTAAAAGATTGTTCCAGTGTAAGTGAACTACAGGTTGAGACGAAAACTCCTTAGTCAGTTCTTGCTGAATCGTCTGAGAGTACCTAATGCATTAATCTTGTTGAAGCTAAGCAGGTATGGATCTGAGCAGCGCGTGGATGGGTGGCCAGCCACTAAGAGGACCATGCAAACCTCTCTGAGCTTTCTTTAAAACAACAACAAACAACAGTATATAAATATAATGACTTTGCATGCAGGAGTTTTTATAGTCAATTCTTGATGACCTTTGTCCTTTTCAGCCCCTCCTTGGATGCTGCAGATTTTTCTTGTTCTTCATGTACTATTTCCATTTCAGTGGAGTTAAATATAAAGGTGAAGGAAGACATTCAGTTCTGATCTTCATATAGTTCGACAGTTTGATTTTTTCTTTTGGAGAATTGTATGTGGAACAGATATATTATTCATTCATTGTGATTAAAGTTGACAGAGCCTGTCCTCAAGCCATCAAATGTAGACCAAAGTTTTCCATAACCATCTGAGACTTAATCAGCCTCAGGGTTGTACAGTGGTCTATTAGGCATTATGGAAAGGATTGTTTGCATTTGTTTTTTAAATGAAGCAAACCAACTCATTGTTGATAATGATAACTCATTGTTTCTACAAAGTCCAGTGCAATTAAGTGCAAGCAACACTTTAGGACAGCAGTGGAATTTAGGCCTACTTAGTTATTATCTTGGGATCTTTGCATTTAATCTTCTTCTTGTGTTAGGTTCTCAGTATTTAACCTTTTATTTGTAGTAGGTTAACAGAAAACAATAGAAATGTTTTGAAAATTAATTTTCAGGTTTTTTTAAAAATGTTATTTTTATCAAAAGATAATACACACCATAAAATAAACTACAGCAGGTTCCAGAATGCCTCAGATTTTTGTAGTATTATTTATTTCTCTCTCCTCTTGATCTGGGTGTTTAATGCTGAATGATGGCCTGTGAGGAGCCACAATTTGACATAATGTTGGGTTAAATTTCTGAATGGTTGGTCCGTTCTCTTTGATGAAGAATAAAATGGAGAGGAGGAGGGGGGTTATGTGAGCTGCCTTGGGTTCCTTGCAAGAAAGAAGGTGGGGTTTAAATATAATAAATAAATAAATAAATAAAGCAAGTTGTTTAGTGGTGAGGGGAGAATGTTGTACCATCGGTGGAGGCTTACTTTTTTCTTGAATTAGAATTCTACCCCTGCTTTAGGCCATTAATCATTGGTCACTAGTGAAAACAAGTGTACCATTGAAGTAACTAATTCTAGGAGTGTCCACACTTCAAACTTGGTTTTATACCAGTTTAGCTCTTGCAGCTTCTTGTAGTAATGTGGTAAATAGAACACCCTGTTAGAGATTCCCAGTTCCCCTCACAGAACTACAGTGCACGGGGGTCCTTGGGAAGAAAACATCACTGTTAAACCAGTTTAAGTCTATAGTGTACAGAGAGGTTCTCAAGTTGCTGGCTGGTCAGACTCTGTTTAGCTCACTTCAGTTTTTCGGAGGTTTCGGGAAGTCATAAATAGGCAGAGTTCACTGTTTACCTTTCCCACACACTGATGATCTCACTTCATTTTGAAGGATAACTACTAACTAATTGAAGAATAATTATTGCTTTGTTATCTAGGGAGGAGAACCTAGCGGAACCAACTCCAAACATGCATTGTTAACTGTTGCTGTATCTACATGCAAGCTAGTGTAGAATTGTGAGTGTTGATCTCCAAATTGATTTAAAACTCCTGCTCAGCCTTGTCTGTTTGTTTTCCATCTGGAAGATGGGACCAATAATAACCTCTCTAATAGATTTGCTGTAAAGACTCAACATACCGTATACAGAATTTAAAGAATCTATATGTAAAGGATATACATATCCTTGTATATGTGCTATATGCTTTATGTATAAGTGCTATATGCTTTATGATTTACCTGTATCACCCTATTGAGGTGTTTTGTGGAGCAAACACACGAGGAGAGGGAGCCCGCTCCATGCCTGCCCTCTTCCGTTGTTGCATTTGTCACCCTCTAATCATGGAGGGCAACTTTCTGAAGAGGAGATCCTTCTGTATCTGTGGAGGTGCTTCATGCGATTGAGAACATGGATTTTCCAGCTTTCTGGCTTGTGTGGAGAGCCTCCATGGATACAGGAGGCTCTGTTCTTCAGAAAGTATCTCTCCAGAGGGTGACAGAAACAAGCGAGAAGGTGGGTGGACCTGGAGCACTCCCTCCCCTCACATGCTGTGTTTGGGTACATAACACATCAGTAGGGTGAATGTGTGTCATGTATCTGGTGAATTCTGTGGTAATATGAATTTAGTGCCCTCAAATTGTTCTATGTCAGCCACTGTCTGAGTTTGCTTCTTTCTTTTTTAATGGTTGCACTCAAAAAATACCTGATCAAGCTGTATTTATAGTGTACTCTTAAGTTACTAAACCAGTTGTAAGGTAACAATGGCCTCTTCTCTGTTGCATGTAATTCAGTGATTACACAATAAAGCCAGATTTTTTGTTGGAGAAAAACAGAACCCTCCTGTCAGGCTTCATGGGGATTATTTTTTCATTTTCACATGTCAGTTTTCCTGCGGCTGTGTAACCCATCGCTGCTGTTTCTAAAGCTCCCTCTAGTTCTGTGTTATGTTTTCTGTTGGTAGGTTTCCAGACATTTTATGTCTCACCACTGTCTGGCAAGTTGTGCTGGCAAAATGTTTTCAGCAGCCAGGTTTGGAACAGACTGTTTCAGAGCAGGAAAATTAGATAATTCTGGCAACAAATCAGAGGAAGAGAACAAATATGGTGTAGCAGCAAATAATTAATTTGTTTTCCAACCGCTGATGAAGCACCCTGCCCATAGTAATAAGCTATTGAGGTGTTTGGTATTTGGGGGCATGGTACAAGGAGTGGAGATCACAGCAAAAGGGGTCGGCCAAGGCCTTACCTCGAAGGCCCTAGTTGTGCTTCTGTGCACACTGTTGCTTGATCTAATTATCATATGCTATAACTCTTGTTGGGCTGTTCCTTCTCACCCTGGTGAACCTTAAGGAACTTCACAAGCAAGGTAGTGACATATTTTTTTCACTCCATAAATCCCTTTTTGTTCTGGGTGCATTTGGATATTTTTTCTGACCAGGGTGCAGTGGGGGGGGGCTTCCCCAGGCCCCCACGAGGCTGAAGACCCCCAACATACTGGCTCATATTGCTTAAAGCCTGTGGTGCTTATCAATTGTAGAAGACATTCCTGGGTAGAGGGGTATGAAGAGAAGCAAAATGGGCAGTGGGGAAAGAGCAACTTTTCCTATGAAAGAAAAGAGATGGATTTTCAAATGACAGTCACTGGATTATTTATTTCATGACTGTTCTGCTTTATGTGGTCAGAGTTCTTGTAGATTGCTTTCTAGCTATATAATTATATAACTACACCATCACCATTTGCCATTAGAGTAGAGTAATAAAGCATGGAAAAGCCTTGAGCTAATTTAAATAAAAGGGGAATGTCTTCACAGTGAGCTAGTTTTGTTTTTTTTAACAGTGTCCTAATGTGACAAAATGCTAAGTTAATGTGTTCCATAATAACATGTAGATTCCCCCCCCCCCCACAAAACCGTCTTGATGTCATTCCATCTGAATCCGCTTTGCTCATCTGAGTGATAGCATTTAGGGAGGGGAATGTGAGTGACTTTTAGGAGCTTGAGAACAACTAGTTATAGGAACTGGATAGCTTTGAAATTTTGAAAGAAAAATAAGCAGTTCTATTTGACATGGATTAGTGGCTCTCGCATATTTTAAATCAGTCCTGGTGTTTCCATATGTTTGTGTTCTCTTATGCAGACCATTCTTGGATGAGGCTTCTTTTACTGCTCTTAAACTTGGATGGAAATAATTTAACAAATTAAGGGCGCAATCCTACTGGATTGCCAACTGCTAGGCTGAGAATCCTATACCCTCTTGCACTGCGGTTAGCAGGGCATAAGGAGTGATGGAGGTGATTTTCACCTCTCCATCTTCCTTTACAGTGTTTTCCACTAGATGGGCCTCTGAGCCCATCTAGTGCAGCTGTGCTGGGGGGGGACTTGCAAGGCCTTTGGTTCCAGTGGATCCTTGGCCTCTCCCCATCCCACCCACCTACCTATTCTCTCCCTCTCTGACCTCTTCCCGAGGTCAAAGCTCTGACCTTCGGTGTGGAGTCACTGCAGAACTTTCTGTGGTAGCTGGGAGGGGCTGGGGAGGGAGGAGGGAAATCCACGATTGGCTCTCCTCTGAGGCCGGAGCTCTGTCTCCAGCCTTGGAGGACAGGACCTGTAGCATCCTATGGTGCTCCAGATTATTCTAATCTCTATTTCTAACCTAAGAAGTAGTTTTCAAAGTTTGGGTACTAATTAGTGAATAGGGCTGCTAGGTTGCAACCCAAAGGATGAGGAGCCAATAAACTACTGTCTCCAACCTGGTGCCTTCCAGATTTGTTACGACTGCAATTCCCAGCCAGTGTGGCCATTCTGACTGGGAATGATGGAAGTTACAGTCGCAACACATCTGGAGGGCACCAGGTTGGGTAAGGCTGCGATACAAGAAGAGCATAAACAGGATGTGCAGGAGCTCAACCCTATCCTTGGTCAGTCTCCATCCCCCTCAGTTACCACAGTGGTGGTGAATGGGATAAAGTGTCATGTGAGCTTCTGCGCTGGCTAAGGACCCATCCTCTTAAAAGTATAGATTCCTTTTCTCTGCAAAGCTAGCAGGGAATGAATCTGAGTCTGAACCAAATAATGGGCCGGTTTGCACCATCACCACATCCCACCGCCATTTAAGCCATGGTGGGTTGAGGTGCATGCTGGCCACGCTTTTGAATATTCAAGTCGTGGCAGGCAGTTGCCGTGGCTTATCTTGTTATGCAAACCTGCGAGGGTGGTTTATGCAAGGGTTAAACAACTCTCGCATAACCCATGGGCTATTTTAAGGTTAATGTTATATTTAGTAAAATAATTATTGCTTGGCCAGATCTGAGTCCACCCAGCCCAACATTTGGTCTCCTCTCCACCAAATGGTGGAGTCCACCGAGCCCAACATTTGGTCTCCACCAAGTACAGCATGGCAATGGCTACCTTTTGTTCTTGTTCAGCATCTGGTAATCAGAGAGAGATTGCCTAAGAATGTGGAACTTCTGTTTAACTGTCATCTAATAGCTGTTTATCTGACCTCTCAATGTGTGTAATTTCATTTTAAAGGTATCTAAGCTACACTACATCTTGTGTTTAATAAGGAATTAATTATGTATCGTGATGAAGTACCTTTTTATCACTTCTGAACTTACTAGTAATTTCATTGGACAATCCTGAGTTTAAGGAGGTGAGGAGAGAGGGAGAATGTATCTGTTCCCTCTCTACATGATTCATAAATTTGTATGCTTTGTATTGATACATGTCTGTATTGGCATGTGTTTTGGAGTGAGTGATTTATGTCACTATTTGTCTACTTGTATAAAGGCTTAACTTTTGATCTGTGTATTTGTCTACTTGTATAAAAGTTTAAGCTTTGATCTCTGTATTCCTACACTTAAGTGTTCCTACACTTTGGGCCAATTCACACACCTGTATGTATGTATGTATGTATTTTTCCTGTTGAACTCACATTGAAGCGGTGATGTGGTTAATAATAAACACATATAATTAGCATGTTGAGTTGATCTAGATTTCCATCTTCCCAAAAGATGAACTTATTTGCATTCTATGTCTACGGTGAACCACACAAAACAACTGGTTCGCTAGGAGCACGTTAAATTAATACAGATTTTAATAGTCTGTGAAATGGTTGTGTGAAGTGGCTCTTTGTGGCAGCACAAAGATCTGAATAAACAAGATCAATGTTGTAGTACTACCACTGCTAGTTTTTAATAAAAAAGCAGAACAAGACAGTGGCAGCAACTGGAGAACAGGAGTGTCGGTATCAGAAACAGGAATGTCCAAATATACTGTCTAGCTCCCTAGAACTTTTCACTCTCTTATCTGGGGAAACTGTTCCCATTCAGTTTTCTTTTGGAAATGTTCTCATGCTACTTCCTTTTCTTTTTGTTTGTTTGTTCTCATGCTACATTCAAGTTACACAAGCCGTTTATGCAGGGAGAACATGAACTCGTTTCTGGCTGTGGGCACCTGAAAGAGAATTGAGCCAGGGTTGCATATAACCCATATCATACTTCTCTCTTTGCAGGTAAGAGGTAGGTAACCCAGTGCCCACCCAGATGATTTGGACCACAATTCCCATAATTCCTGACTATTGGCCATGTTGAATTTGATGGGAATTGTAGTAAAAAAAACATCTGGTGGCACCAGGTTGCCTGGCATAAGTACTCAGTACAGGGAATCAGCCAAATAACTATGACTCACTAGGATATACAAATTTTAAAAATATGATTCTGAATTCATATAGCCATAAGACTATAATGATGTAATATGCAGGCACTTACTAGGCACAGCTTTTGTAAGCCTGTGGCTTATGCTGGCTAAGCTTGTCTGAGTGTGGAAAGCTAAGCAGGGTCAAGCCTGGTTGTTACTTGGATGGGAGACCCCTCCTCTAGTTTCCTGCATTGAGCAGGGGGTTGGACTCGTCATAGCCTTGTAGGCTCCTTCCAACTCTATGATCTATGAAATCTATGAAACATAAATGGTTGTGTGTACTTGATTCGATCCAAGAAAATGGAAAATAACCCTTGCAGCATAATTTCTGGTGATTAACTTAAATAGCAGGCAGACTTATTTTGATCAATGCTGTTTTGAACATGTTATTGATTATATTAACTGCATCTGACAGGCTTTTAAATCTTGTATTAAACAGAACCCATTATTTTTGTCTAACCAGGTTGTTTAGTAACCTTGAAGAGATAATTTTCCTCTTTTGATAAAATGTTCTGAAAACCAGAGATGTGATTTTCAGGTACTTTGGCAATCAATCAGATTTACTGCTTGTTTCTCATTTCCCAGTGAGTAGTTGCTTTTATTGCTTAATTTCACATTTGGTGGGCAAATTCCAGTTATAATATAAATGGGAAAGACTCATAGTTTGGTTTTTATGTTAAAGTATTGCATCCAGTTTCTGTTGGCTTATAGGCTGGGTTTGTACATAATGCTAACCTGTGATATGGGTTGTTGAATTATGGGTTGTCATCTTGTGCAAACCCAGCTGCACTAACAAACCGTGTTTTGTTAACCATAAACAACCCAGAAAAAGAACCCATGGCTTGTTGGATTGTGAACTCTTGGTTGTTTGAACCATAGGTTGTCTTTCCAGTGAACCCAGAACCATGGGTTGTTCATGGGTTGTTTTGCTAGGCTACAGAGGCAGTAGGCAAGAGGAGCAAAACAAAAAACTCAACTGAAAGCACCTTTTGTAAAAAATAAATGAGTGTATGTTTCATGGTAACAAGATGATGGCACTGAAATACACAGTTATCTGTATCCTTTGTGCAACTTAATTAAAATTGTTCCTATCAGGTCTTCTGCAGTGATGCTAGTGGTCCACATTGGTTTTTATATTGTAAGAAGTTTCCCTTCTTTCCCCCACAGGCTGGCCTACTATCTTTTTATCCTTGAAAGCACCTGACCTAGTTAAATGACATGGTAGGATGCTAGGTACTTGCATGTATTGTAGTAAAATTTCAGTGACATTGCCCAAACACTCTGGGAGCTGCCTGTGACTCCCAGGAGACTTCTGCCATAGACTTCTGGTACATAGCTATAGTATTGTAGCTGGTTACCTTTTGTGGTGCCACTTGGGATTCCAGGAAGCCTGTGCTTCACAGTGTGGCTATTAAAGTGTTACCTTTAAGCATAATCGAGTGCCCTCCTATAGCAAAGCAAAGAATCAAGAGCATTGTGCTAGGCTCCTTGAAGAACCTGAATAGGGCCAGCCCCTCGGATACTTCTTGGATCCCACTTCCTTCCAGTTGACTGACTTTTTCTCTATTAGGGCAGGGCCATATAGGAACCAATGGTCATATTGGGAAGAAAAGACACAATTCTAAAGAGCAAATCCCCCCTCCCTTTGTAAGAGGCCTGGTTCTTCTAATGGGCCCAGTTGATGTAAGAAGGTAGGCCTGGCCTAATAGGCTTTTATGTTCAAATTTGTATCCCATTGTCCCATACCTCCAAGGAATTTTGTTCAAATTCGTGTCTCTTCCCTCCATGTAGCAGATACGTTATTCTGTTACCCCCCTTTATTCTCACAAAATCCCTGTGGTTAAGCTAGGAGATAGTGACTGGCTGAAGGTCACCCAATGATCCCGCTGCATGGCTGTGTAGGGATCTGAGGTGTTTAATATTATTTTTTTCTTGATATATACATATTAAAAAAAAGCATGAATACTCCTAAAGTATAAATTTGTACAGTTCTGCCCCAGGGTTGCCACCCGTCCATGATTGGCCTGAAGTCTCCAGGAGCCAGTATTAATACAGTCATGCCTTGGATTGAGAGCATAATTCATTCTGGAAACGTGCTTGTAATCCAAAACACTTGTATATCAAAACGAAATTCCCCCAAAAAAATTTGTACAGAGATTTTTAATTTAAGCCGTACTACAGTACTTGTATTGCAAGATGTTGCTTGTATATCAAGTCAGTTTTTTAAAAATAAATATTTAAAAATTTGCTTGTCTTGCAAAATGCTCTCAAACCAAGTTACTTGCAATCCAAGGTATTACTGTATTCAGAAGATTATTGAAAGCGATCCTGGCAATTTTAATAGTTTGGTATTGTGTAAATATTAGGGTGGAGCAGGGGGAACACCAAGAGTAATTTCAATCAGCGTTGGCAACCCTATTCTGCACTGGCCCCTGGGAAGGTTGTGTTCTGTATTGTCTTCGTATTGTTGCCTTACACAGCCCTCAATATGGAGACTATTTATTGTACTAAAAGTCTTTGAGCATGAGCAGAAAAGTGTGTGTTTGTTCCTATATTTGTTTTGCAGGAGAGACTTACGGTAATCTTTGGGAAATATGGAAATTGGTATGTAGTATGGAGTGCTCAAAGTGCTTCACGGGCATAATTTCATTAACTATGATAAAAGTCATGTAACATAGGTTTCTTGGGAAATGGTGAAAAGCAATATCAGATTGGCTATATACTGGGTGGGTTTGCATGTCCTGCCAACCCGCCGTGGAAATAAGCCACAGTGGGTTGGCTGTTGCGAGAACAGCCAATGGTGCACCCGATGGACGATTGAGCTCACTGTGGGTTGTCACCCCCTACTGTCAAGCAGACACTGTTGCTTTGAATCTTTGTTGGAAGGAAGCATCCCTTCTTAATCTTTCCTGGGATTTGAAAACCTTAGAGGTATGTTATAGCCTGGCCTCAGGGTGCCTAAGTTTACTTACAAAAATGTAAATTGATAAGGGATTAGTGTCAGATCTACTGTGATAATTAGGTAAGAAGTGACTGTATAAGGTGCTGTTTGCTAGAGGAGTGGCAGATTAAGGCTTTTGAAAAATACATTGCAGGGGGAAGTGCCAGTGAAGGGTTTTTGTTTTTCATACAGTGTGGTTATTTGAAAGTACACAAATACACAAGAAAACTGTACACATGCACTACTACAACTGTGATGTACACTATGCACAAGCACACACACAAAAAAAGGAATTGGCCCCACCAACTCCAAACCTCACCAGCCACCATTGCCTCCAAAGACCACTTCGCCATTTCCTTAGCGTTCTTTACTTGTTGAATTATTACTCTCTACCTTTGTATTACCTGGCTCTGTCTTAGCTGGCTTCATCACTGTTATTAAGAATAGTCTGCCAGTTTAGTGCTAAGGGGTAGCATACTAATTAGTAATTTTCTTTCTGCAAACATTGGTGGTAAAATAAAACTTGTAAACTGAATGTTTGTCAGTGCTCTTGAACTACCGTAATTCTCCCACTTTAGTCTAGAAGTGGTCAGAGTGCTGGACTGGGACCTGGGAGATCCGGGTTCTAGTCCCCATTTGGCCATGAAACTCACTGTGTGACTTTGACCAGTCACTGACTCTCAGCCTAACCTACCTCACAGGGTTGTTGTGAGGATAAAATGGAGAGGAGGATGAGTATTATGTAAGCCGCCTTGGGTTCCTTGCAGGAAAAAAGGTGGGGTAAAAATATAATATAATAAATTTCATTTCATTCATTTCATATATAAATAAATAAATAATCTACCTTTTGCACATCATGCCTCAACAAAACATCCTCTTACTTTAATGTTGTTTTGCATACATCTGCATAGATGTGAGTTCTTATGCAAGTGTGAATGAAGACCTAGGGAGCAGTCCTGGCAACAGGGTGCCATCAGGATGAGCTCCTTAACTTCAAAAATTTACAACTACACCGCTGCTGTCAGGTGTCTGCAAGTGCCCCTACACACCTTCCTACTCTTGGCTGAATCGTTTTGATTTTTCAGTGTTTTTTGCACTGAATGTCAACAACCATAAGTACAGTTGTGAAAGAAAAAAAATCTTATGCAGTCCCTAGGGACAGGAGATACTATGTAATCTTAGAACAGAATGCCTGTGAATTTTATATTTGATTCATAATACTCAGCCAAATCATGAGCTGCAGTTCCCCAGTATCATTAAATATGCTGCTTCATAGAGTCAGGTTCATTTTGGTTCCTTAGAAAAGCCAAACAAAATTTGTCTGTGTGTGCATCATTCATTCTGCTGCTCATGACCCAACTCCTCTGCAGTTGGTCTCACTCATGAGTCTGGTTTTATTTTTATTTGCGTTTTGATTAGTTTTTGAAATAGGACCAGGATATTTGTACCTTATTAGTGTGGGGTCATACACACCTCAGTCAATGTTTAATATATATTTTTTTTCCTGAGGAAGTGTTAATATGTGCCTGAAAAGCTTTCTGTCATATTACTGTCTTCTCATGGAAGACCCAGGAAGAGGCAGAAGGGAATGTCTCTGAATGTCTCCATGAATTATTGTTGCGACTTAACTCGCTGCTTCATGCATCAGGCACAGGATTTCTTAGAAATAGAAGGCTGTCACAGTCTGTATTCTATTCCCCACAATGATGATGTGTAATACTTTAAAGGAGTGTAATGATGGGTTTTCCATGGTGTTTCAGTCTAATACTTTTTTAATATCATTTACTTTTTATTTAATTTATAGTAAGACTTCTATGTCACTTTATAGTAAGATTTCTAACTCAAAAGCAGCTGACAAAATCCAACCAACAACATCAGAGATAAAAATGATAATAAACCAAATAATTGAAATCATGAAATAATAACATCAAGAAGCCAGGTGTTGTTTAACAGGATGAAATCAGGTGGAACTCCCTCCCCCATACTTTGACTGCTTTTCTAATAAGGTGTAGCTGATCAATTAATCTTGAAATAGATTTGATCTTTGAACATCAAGCTTTTTGACTTCCAGCATGCTGATAAAGTCTCACAAAATATGAAAATCCTGCAGTTCTCATAATATGTGTGGTGCTGAAATACGTTTTACTAGGCAACAAATTGCTCAGATCAACACACTCCTTGCAAAACACACCTGTGACACAGACTTTACAAGTGGATAATGCTTTATTTAGTCAGCCTGGTACCATCTTAAAATGTGGCATCCATTAAATTAATTAACCCGGTTGCTGATATACCCATAGTCTCGTAAAAGTGTATAATAGCCATTCATTTCTGATTTATTATAGTCTGGTTTTTATTAGCGCCAGAAGTTACATAATTCTATTATAGATATATTTATGTATGGATACACGCACACACTCTTATTTCTCTACCGAGTAGATTTTGTCAAGTTAAGCAGTAATGTTTCTCCAAACAGTTGTATTGCAACCTACAGCAGTGTGTTGTGTTCCCAAGGTTGTGTTTTGTCCCTTCTTACTTTGCATACTCTTTTCACTATTGGGAACTTACTGGCTTTTTGTTAATAGTACTACTAGGAATGCACTAATAAAGATATCCATCCTCCCAGTACTAACAACTTTGCTGCATTAACAAAGGAATAGGGGTGGGGTGGATTGGATCATGAGACAAATATATAGGATTATGGTAACAGGTTGTGCAAAAAGAAGGGGGGGGAGAAGAAATCTTTCTACCCCATAAAAAATGATAAGGTGTGTGGTGAAAGAATGGATATGTGCAAAATCCAGGGGGGGGGGGAATTGAAGAAGGGAATAGACAATGGCTAGAAAGAAGAACGTTGAAATATAATTCTACAAATATAACAAGTTATTGCAGGAAGGTCACCTGTTCAGTAAGCGTGAAATTTCTCTCTCACACACGCAAGTGGAATGATTATCAGGACAGACTGCAGAATGAAATAATAAACGTTTATTTAATAAACATTTATTTATAACGCCCCTTACACCCACCAAAGGGCAATCATAGGAGCATAAGGGGCCATCATAGGAGCGTAAGGACACAAGATGTGGGGCAATCATAGGAGCATAAGGACATAAGAGTTATTGGTTGTCTAGGGCCGCCTCAATACATTTCCCTGCCTGAGATGAAGGACAAGATAGTGCCCCTCCCCCCGCTGCCCCCCTCCATTCTACTTGCAGAAGTCGACTGGTGGGGAGGCCAGGCTGTGAGGAACACACAGTTCTGTCCTCCAATAGAAGGGAATGGCCAGAGGGTGATGTAGAGGCAGATGTGCTGCCTCCACATCACCCACCATCTGCCACCTGAGGTGACCACCTCACTCTGCCTAATGTCTCTGATCCTGTGGATGGCCTTCTCCTGAGGACCCCCCCCCCTATCAGGTACTTAGAGGTAAGCTGCTTCTGCATCACATCATCCTTAGTTTCACGGGTCTTTTGTGCATTTAATGCCAGCGACAATAGACTTCGCCTGGCCCCGCCTTCTGGGACCGGGGAGAACTTTGCGTGTGGGGGGGAGGGGGAGTCAGAGACACGCCAGCTGAGCCAATGGGCTGCAGCAGGGCGGGGAGATGGCGGCCTCTCAAGGCCCTGTTGCCCCGCCCTCAGCCTCTTTTGTCATTTTGGCTCCCTCCCGTCCCGCCCTGTTAGCAGTGTGGGCTCCTCCGGTCGCCCGTTCGGGGGCTGAGTAGGAATTTTGGTCCATTGTCTCAATTGGCCGGGGCAATGGGCATATTTCGCCTACTCTACACTGTGAGTCAGGGTGGAGGACAAATTTTTTTGATCGTTGTCCAAAACATCTGGAGGGTACCAGATTAGAGTATTAGATTTAGGCTGGGGAAACCCAAGTTCAAGTCCTCACTCAGTCACAAAACTTTACTGAGTGATTTTGGGCCAGTCATTCTCACTTAACCTAATCAACATCACGAAGTTGTGAGCATAAAAGTGGGGGGAGACCATGTATGCCAACCTGAACTCTTTGGAGGAACAGTAGGATACTCCCCCTACTCCCAGATATTTACATTAGTGAACATCTTTTTAAAGAGCCATTGTTTATTTCCAAGCTAATTCAAAGACTCCTTAAGTTGAACTGATGTAAGTGTCTGCAGGCATCTAATGTGGCTTTAATATTTCCCCCCCAACTTTGCAAATTACTTCTTAAGTTCCCTCCAGGTTTAAAAAGCAGGTTATGCTTCAGAGGTGACTGCTGTTGGGGACCGTTCAGTTCCAAACTCACTACAGTATATTTAAAAATCCACAGTCAGGCAATACCTTTATTGGGTCCAACTAAATATGCACAGCATTGTGGGCAAGGTTTTCAGATCTCCAGATTTCTTCATCAGGCAAGATGTTATGAAGGGAGGCCAGGGCAGGGTTGGTGGCCAGAACAGAGGAGAGAAAGTTTGAGTCTTGAGATGGAATGGAGGAAGAGTCGCAGACTTAAATGGATTAGGCGGTGTATTTTTGTATCTGTGAAGCAGTAGACACTGGTTGTTTTTTTTGGGAGGGGAATGTGCTGGGGAGGTTTCCACTGCTAGCAATCAATGGCTTATGATTATTTCCTTTTTGCTGGTAAGGGTGCTGTAGATTGAATACTTAATAAATACTGCCACGTCCCAATTCTATCTACTGTTTTACTGTTGCTTTTATTATTAGGTTTTTGTTTTTCTGTTTTTTGTTTTCTGTTGTTTTAAAAGTAAATATCTATTTATTTTATTTATCATTTTAGTGCAAGCTATCTTGGAGATTGGTACTGAAAGATGGGACAGAAAGTTTGTTTAAATAAATGGAATAAGTACCATTGCTTATTTTGCTAGCAAAATTTAATGTGTCTAGAGAATGGCTGTGGAACACCAGCAAATTAGTAATTCTGACATCTGTGCTAGATATTTTCTATGTAGTTTGGGCTTTTAAATAGCTGTTTGTTGCAAAGGGCAAAGGTGGGGGCCAGAGCTCTTTGCTAAGGAAAGAGAACTGCAGTTGTTTCCAAAATCGGGAAAGAAAATACTTGTGATCATTTACCATCTCCTTCACGACTCACAGAACAGCTTAACAGGGTATGGCTGTCAGAAGGTTTGCCGTCATTCTGGTTCATCTCACTCTGGAAAGGTTGCTTTGAAATACAAGCAAAGTCTTGGGTGCTCTTAAAAGTCAGCTTTAAAATACATACATAGTGTAGATATTTTGTGAAACACAGTGCTATCTAAAGGGAGGAAATTACAGCTTTATTTCAGTAAAATTGTTGCCACTTTTAAACCATATGCTGTTGGTTAGGCATTTAAGCCAGTCTTTGGAAGACAAACTCTGTCCTGCCATCTTGCACTGTGAACCACTGAAAGCCATTCAAAGTGGACCCATCCATGTAAAGAATTCAGGCAAAAATACTGAATGAATCAGAATACTAAAATGTTGGTGACATACAAGTGTGTAGGAGGTCAATATAGTGGGCTGTTTCTTTATTAGTTTTCCATTTGTCATGGACTTTACTTTTGATCTTTAATTATTTCATTCATGGTGACATTTCCTTTGGTTAAAAAGGACAAGGGGATGGTCTATTCACTGTATAGTTTTAGAAGCCTGGGTTCTACAAAGCTACTTAGTAGGAAGAATTAGGTATGGCGAGCCCATCACACATTACATTTATTAGGTATATATACACTTAAGTTCCTTTAATTCAGAGCTGGGGAACCTGTAGCCCTCCAGATGTTGTTGAACTCTAGCTCCCATCAGCCCCAGCCACCATGAGCAATGGTTGGGGATAATGGGACTTGTAGTCCAACAGCATCTGGAGAGCCACGGGTTCCCCACCACAGATTCCCCATCACTGCTTTAATTGCACACTTTAAAATGTAAAAGGTAAAGTACACATATTTGCAAATGTGTGCCTTACAGATTGTGAGAGACGGTATATTGCACCTCCAACCCTGCAAGGTAGGACAGGCTGCCAGACATCCTTGATATTCCACAGAGGTAGACTGCCACCACGCACATATTTAATAACTCTTATTTAATAATTTAATATTTAATCATTCATATCTTTGACATGTGGGAATCCAGGCTTATGGCTTTTATATATAGAGAAGGATAGGCTCCTTTTCCAGAGCTTCCTTTCAGCTTCTTAGAACCAGGTCACTAAGGAGCCCAGCGCATGGGTAAGTCCAACCTTCAGGGTAAGCAAAGAACTAGATAACTACAGTTTTCAGTTGAACTACAGTTTCTAGTGCACTATGCTTCACGGCAGTATTCCCAAATCAGTGGGAGCAGGCCTAGTTAGTTTACAGTCTGCTCCAAAGTAAGATTGGTCTTGGATCAAGGATATTGACGACAAAGTTGAGAGAAAAATCTTTTTGGAAGTTACTCATTTTGAATCTTCTGTAGAGGCCAATTTATACTCACTTTAACTGAAGATTAAGATTTCATGTGCAAGATATGGGGTCTACCATACAGTTTTTCATATGGATTGATTCAAGTGTTGAAGAAAGAGATAACCAATATAACTTTTTATCTGATGAAGATTATGAAACAAGATTTGTAACCGGTTGTTTGTTTGGATTATTTTTGTATATTATGTGTGTTAATGATTGACTATTGTATATTTTTTTATTGTTTAACTTCCTGTTTAGATTATTGTTTGGCAATGTTTGGCATTTATATTCTTTGATTATTGTACATTGTGGTGTGAATTTTGTTGTTTAACATACAAGCATTTACATAACTTGTGGATATAATTCTTTTTATTCAACACCTATATAATTAATTCCTTGGTTCGTGACCGTTCATTCACTTATTAGGGTTCCTGTGCCTTGTGCCTTATCTACTTGCCTGTTCCGAACTCTCTCCCTTTTTTCTTTAACTTTTTGAACAGGTCACGTTGTATTAACTTGTTTTTAGTCATTTGAGTCATTTTTAAATTTGGTTTTTCAATTTTAGTATCAAAATTTTAATAATGTTTTGTGTGTGTTTATATTGTATTTTACTGTATTTTTATTGATTGTTGGAAATGGCTCAGAGAGTTTCAGCTATTGGGCAGTATAGAAATTAATAATAATAATAATAATACATGCCAGCCACAGAGCTTTGTGCAGTAGAAGCCACAGTCTGAGAGTTTAGATTTTGAATGTTGCTTTCTGCTTCCTCTAATTATGTTTCGCTGTTTTGGTTTTGTTTCTGTCTTCAGGCAGATGGACTATGGAGCGCTGTGGTCTAATTCTTGTTTTCAGGACTGAATGTTACATGCTGTTTAAGGGGAACTCATACAGTCAACAGTTTTCATTTATAAATAAAGTAGCTAAACCCTTTCTTGGAGTAGGGTACAAGCTCAGAATTTGAAAGGGAAGGAAAAATATGTAACAGCATATTGAACAGCAGCTGAAGAAAGGACAGGTTGCTTACCTGTAACTGTATTTCTTCGAGTGGTCATCTGTGCATTCACACACATATGGGTTCTCTGCGCCTGCGCTGAGATCGATCGGAACTTCTTTAGCTGAGCTGAACTGGGCGGGAGCCCCTCCCCCTCGCGCGTGCTCCTTAGCGCGGCTCCCGCCCGTCTCCTCAGTTCCCTGAGACCGCCTATTGCGACCCTTGGAACCGAGGTTGATTCAGGAAAAAAAGAGCTTTACTACACCCCCTCGAACTCGATGGCTACGAGATCGATAGAAAAAAGAAGACTCAATCCCGAGCAAATCGAGATTGTTTAAAAAGAAATGACAATATAACAGACTATCGAACTCGATGTCCACGAGATCGATAGATAAAGTCTTGATCCCGATATAATCGAGATCGTCCAAATAAAAGGAAAAAACATAATGAAAACAGACCATCCCATTTCCACCTGGGTATCCATCGAACTCGATGCAGACACCGAGAGGGGAAGGAGGGCGGGTTGTGTGAATGCACAGATGACCACTGTAACTACAGTTACAGGTAAGCAACCTGTCCTTCTTCTTCGTGGTCTCTGTGCTTCACACACATATGGGTAGATTAGCAAGCTGACTTACCGGAGGTGGGTCGGTGTCGGTAGTCAGATGGTGACCGATGATAGGACCGCTCTCCCGAAAGCGTTCTGCGCCCTGGCTCGAACGTCGAGGCGGTAGTGGCGGATAAAGGTGGAGGGTGAATACCAAGTTGCCGCCCTGCACAAGTCCGATAGAGAAATTCCTCTGCCAAATGCCGTCGAAGTCGACATGGCTCTCGTAGAATGTGCCCTTACTGAGCTCGGTAAAACGCGATCGGCAAGTTGATATGCCAATTTAATAGTGTCGACCAGCCATGAGGACAGTCTTTGTTTCGACACGGGGCAGCCCTTTTTCGGTGGGCCGTAGCAGACAAAAAGTTGTTGAGTGCGTCTTATGGGCTCTGTACGCGCCTTGTAGAAGGCTAGGGCCCTACGGACATCGAGGCTGTGTAAAAGTCTCTCGACATCCGACGTTGGTGATGGAAAGAATGCTGGAAGTATAATGTCCTGACCCAGGTGAAACTCAGAGATGACCTTGGGAAGAAATGATATATCTGGCCGCAAAACCACTTTGTCTTTATGAAAGGTAGTATACGGAGGATCAATTCTGAGTGCGGCTATTTCGCCAACGCGCCTTGCAGATGTAATCGCCACAAGAAACAGGGTTTTGAGCGACAGAAGGCGTAGGTCCGACTTCGCCATGGGTTCGAACGGCGCTTTTGTTAGTGCCTTCAAAACCAGTTGAAGGTCCCATCCCGGTGTAATATTCCTCGTTGGAGGACATAAATTTTTTAATCCCTTCAAAAACTGCTTCACTAGGGGATGGACAAATAGTGACATGCCGGTAGAAGTTGCGCGATAAGCCGTAATTGCAGCCAAATAAACTTTAATTGATGAAAATTTTAGTCCACGGGTCATCAACGAGTGCAGAAAATTGAGGACAGTGGATACCGAGCATGCTGCAGGGTCTTTACCCGAAGCCGCGACAAAGCTGGAGAAAGCTTGCCATTTCCTCTCATAAGAAAGCCTTGTCGAAGGTTTGCGTGCTGCCAGCAAAACGTCTTTAACTGCCTCAGACAGGTCCGTATCCATCGTTATCTGATCCTCCATGCTGTGAGGCTTAAGGGATGCAGATTCGGATGAAGTACCCTGCCCTGGTGCTGTGTCAGCAGATCGTCTCGAGTCGGTAATTGCAGATAATCTCCCTGGGACAGATTGAGCAAGTGGGCGAACCAAGGCTGTCTCGGCCACCACGGAGCAACTAGTATGCAATTTGTCCTGTCTAGCGATATCTTGGCTAGTACTCGTGTTAGGAGAGGAATTGGAGGAAATAGGTAGTAAAACCCGTTGCTCCATTCCAACAGGAACGCGTCGGTTATCGACTTCGGGTCCGACCCTGCCCTGCTGCAGAACAGTGGACATGCTGCATTTTCGCTGGTTGCAAATAAGTCCATGTCCGGTCGACCCCACTGTTGAAATAGGGAAGTCAACACTTGCCTGTTCAGTTCCCACTCGTGTGAGTGCAGAGACACTCTGCTCAGTGCGTCCGCCAGTACGTTCGTCTTTCCAGCGATATGGATCGCCACAAATGACATCTGACGAAGGAGGGCCCATTCGTAGAGTCGCATAGTCAGTCGTGTGAGGCGCATGGATTTGGTGCCTCCTTGCTTGTTGATATAAGCCACCACTGTGGTGTTGTCCGTCACGATCTGTATGTGATGTCCGATGAAATAATGTTCCATTCCTCGGAGCGCCCTCCAAACAGCCATCAGCTCCAGCCAATTGATATGCTTGGAGGCCTCCGTCGGAGACCATGTGCCCTGTACGACGTGGTCGTCGGAGTGGGCCCCCCATCCTAGTAAGGATGCGTCCGTCGTCAGTATCCTGCTCGGTACCGGCGGTTGAAATGGTATCCCGTCGAGTAGATTTGATTCCTGCTGCCACCACCTCAAAGACTCTCTTACGGCTCGTGGGAGTTGTAGACGAAGAGAAGGTCTGTCCTTTTCTGGTTCGAAAGCTCGAACAAACCAGGTCTGAAGAGGTCGCATGCGAAGCCTCGCGTAGCGTACGACCGCGATGGTCGAGGCCATGTGCCCTAGAAGTTTTTGTACAAGATGAGCTGATGTCACCGATTGTTTGGACACTCTGCTTGCAAGGGAGATCAGTTTGAACGCCCTGTCGTCCGGGAGATACGCCCGACCATCGGACGCGCTTAGCCTTGCCCCTATGTATTGAATCTCTTTTGTTGGCTGTAGAACCGACTTCTCCGCGTTCAGACAAAGTCCCAATTCGAGCATGAGATCGAGAGTGTGTTTGAGAGCCCTCTGGAGCTCGACCCTCGAAGATGCCACCAGCAACCAATCGTCGAGGTAAGGAAAGATGGTGATGCCTCTTGCCCTTAGAGTTGCGCACACCACCGCCACACACTTCGTGAATACCCTCGGCGCGGTGGAAAGTCCGAACGGAAGAACGACGAACTGGTAGGAGTCGTCCCCCACCCGGAATCGAAGGTATTTCCGGCTGTCCTCGTGGATGGCGATGTGGAAGTATGCATCCTTGAGGTCGATGGATGCGAACCAATCGCTCCTTTGGAGTAGCGGAAGGATCGACTGGAGCGTGACCATGCGGAATCTTTTCGGTGGTATAAAAAGATTTACAGTCCGAAGGTCCAGGATCGGTCTGAGTCCTCCTCCTTTTTTCTTCACGATGAAGTACCTGGAGTATAGCCCGTCTTGAGAGTCTTCTGCAAGGACTGGCTGTATCGCTCCCTTTTGAAGGAGGGTAGAAACTTCCTCCATCAGCACCCGAGTTGGACGGGTGGTCTTGATCCTGAGAAACGGGGGGAGAACTCCAAACTCGATCCTGTAACCGTGCTCCACGATGCGCAGCACCCATCGATCCGTCGTGATGGTCCTCCACGATTGGAGGTGGTGGCAAAGTCGAGAGCCGAAGAGAGTAGTCTGAGGTAGTGCAGAGGTGTCGAGGTGGTGAGTCGGTGGCAGTATGGTTGGGACGGCGAGGTAGTCAAAGACGACGCCGGCCGGCGTCGCCTCCCCTCCTGGTGCCTCTGGACCGCTGCTGGAACGGACGCTGTGGCGCTTGCGGTTGCGGCGCTCCGGGCCTCCGGTTCCCGCTTCTGTACTGGCCTGGCTGTTTGTATTGTCTGGCCGGGAACGGGAATCGAGACCAACGTCGTGGTCTAAAGCTCTGGGACGGTTGCTGGCGGATAAGCCCCATCTTTTTCGCCGTCGTCAGAGCTTTCTGGGCAGAGTCGAGGGAGTCGTCCGTGGAGGAATTAAATAACCCCTCGCCGTCAAAAGGGAGGTCCTGGATCTTCGCCCTATCGTCGGGAGTCAGGGCGGTAGAGCGAAGCCATGCGTGCCTCCTTAAAGCCACGGAACCGACCATTGACCTGGCATGGCTGTCGACTTGGTGCCTTGCTGTATTCATCTGAAGGGCACCGATGCTAGTCGCTTCTTTAACCAATTGCGCTGCCAGGTCCCTCTTGTCGTCCGGCAGATAATCACAGAGGTCTCCCAGCTTCTCTGTGATGTACATCTGATATCTAGCTAACAACGCCTCGTAGTTAGATATCTTGAGTCCGAGGGAAGACAATGAGTAGATCCTACGGCCGTAGGAATCTAGTGTCTTACCCTCTTTATCTGCCGGAGTGGTATGCTGTTTCCCCCCACGAGACTGCGCCGATTTGACTATAAGCGAGTTCGGGGTCGGATGAGAAAACAGGAATTTCGCTCCTTCCTCCTGGATTTTGTACATTGACTCCAGGCGTTTGGCCGTCGGTTTAGTTGAGGCCGGAGTCTTCCAGGTTTCCTGCACCGTCTCCAACAGTGTCGGCAGGAATGGAAGGAGCAACTGGTTCGACTGCGTCGTCCTAAGGACAGCATAAATGTCATCCTTGGCCTTTCCTTTCGAAGACTTCGCCTCGACTCCCAGAGCAGTCACCAGCCGGCTGACATGCTCAGCGAAACTCCCCATGTCCTCCGATGGGGAGACCGCGTCTTTGGACTCCACCTGCGTGTCCGGTGAAGTGGAATGGGAGGAGGAAGCCGCCGAGTCCGAATCCGACAGGTATGCCGATCCCGACGAGGAGTGGCCAACAACATCAGTCGCAACCGGTAGACGTGCGAGAGTCTGTGGTTGAGCCGTCGATGTCGATGCAATCGGCTCTCTCACTACTTCAGCCGGGGCACGAGACACAGCCGCATCTCGTCGAGGTGAAGGAGAATGCCTCCGACTACGGTGCCTGTCCGGAGAAACTGAACGCCTGTGGTAGTAGTGACGTTCAGACCTCTCGCGTCTTGGTGAGTGTCTCGACCTCGAGTAGTAACTCCTAGAACTCGATCCCGAGTAGTAGGAGCGGGACCTTGATCTCTCATCTCGGTATCGGGAGAGACGAGATCGATGGCTCGAAGTCATGGAGACCGAGTCACGAGCCCGATAATGCGGGGATCGTGATCGGCGGCGGTGTTCTTGACGCTCCTCTGCGTACCCAACCGACGGAGACAGCAGCGGTGGAGGACCCCTCGAGCCCGAACGGGGTCTGTCCGATGTCGTCTGCTCCTCGAGCTGGGTTGGCGAAGCCACAAGCTCTCCCTCCGACAGGGAAGCTGCCGCAGTCATCGGCTCTTTTGCGATATCTCGGCCCCGAGGAGACGTAGTCGGGGCCGGAGTGGACTGGTGGGCAATCGGTCCCGAAGCTCGATCTCGAGCACCAGCCAGAGCCTCAATCATCGCCACCGTACGCTTCGATACCACCACAGTGGACGAAGTCGACGGGCCCGCCATTTCCTCAGGCTCAACCGCCATTTTCTCCTTAAGGCGTTTCGCCTTATCTTTACGAGCCTTCTTTGCCAGTTTCTTTGCCGTTAGCGTGTCCGTTAACGGCTTCTTGGCAGGCTGGGATCCCCCAGGCCGTTCCTCTGGAGTAGGGCCTTTTGCTGACAGGGATTGCTCCCACAAAAGGGCCCTCAATTTCGTTTGGCGGGCTTTTCTGGCCTGCTTAGTGAAGGCCTGACAATGCTTGCAGGACTCCACGACGTGCCCCTGTCCGAGACACAGCAGGCAGAGTGAGTGATTGTCAGCGGGGGGGATTTTAGTCCCACACCGCTGACATTTTCTAAATGGTGCCTTGAGAGGCATAGTTAAAGGTTAGATGAAGAGAGAAAAATAGAGAATAATACAGTAACTAGGACAAGAACGGGGGAGAGAAGGTTCTAGGTAGGATTTTTTTGAAGATTTTTTTTTTTTTTTTTTTGAAAATAAAGATATAGTTCGATAGAGAATAAAGATTTTGAAAGTTTATGAGGAGAAAAAAGTTTTAAAGACTAGTAGAAAGACTAACAAACTCAGCTTTGAAGAATCGAGTGAAGAGAAGAAGAACCTATCGACTGGTCGCAAAGGCGGTCGAAGAGGAACTGAGGAGACGGGCGGGAGCCGCGCTAAGGAGCACGCGCGAGGGGGAGGGGCTCCCGCCCAGTTCAGCTCAGCTAAAGAAGTTCCGATCGATCTCAGCGCAGGCGCAGAGAACCCATATGTGTGTGAAGCACAGAGACCACGAAGAAGAACAAAAAAATTGGGGAGGGAAATATAGGGGGCAGCCATTCCTTCCCTATTGTCAGTTTTCACTTTTTAAATACTTTTTTGTCCCTCCAACCCCACCTCTTTGAAATTTTTATGTTATGAAGACTACAAAACCAATACGACAAGAAATGAAAGCCTGCCTAGCAAATGAAGTTCAAGGTAATGGCTACTAGTCATGATGGTGATATAATACCTCCAGTATTGGAGGCAGTATGCCTCTTGAGTACCAGTTGCTGGAGCAGGAGAATGCTATTGCTCTCATGTCCTGCTGGTGGCCTTCCCATAGGCATCGGTTTGGGCACTGGGACACAAGATGCTGAACCAGATAGGCCTTTGGTCTGATCTAGCATGGCTCTTCTTATGTTCTTAAGATACTGGACATGTGATCCCTGTCTTGAAGATAGATCAATAGTCTAGGAAAGATGGGGGGAGCACGGAATGTGGGCAAAATTGTAACAGAAGCATTTGAAAGTGTTTTCCACTCCGAAATAATAGCTGATTAACATAGCAAAAGTCTATGTATGTTATATCTAAAATGTAAATAAAAATTATTTTTTAAAAAAAACATAGCAAAAGTCTGCCATATAAGGGAGAAGCCATATAACTCTGTCTCTTTGCCTATTAATCTCCCCTCGTTTCAAACTATATCAGCTGCAAAACTATGCACTGGGGTTAGGGAAATTCACCACCTGGGGCAGGCTTCAAACACATGGACACATTTAAATTTAAAATTAATGAATACATTAAAAAAAAAAACCTCTGATGTGCACACCCCTAGGGTCCCCTTAGTATGCATGCCAAGTTTCAGGTGTCTAGGTTTCATGGACTTGGCACTATGGCGCTGAAACACATCCCTTATTATTATTATAAATAACATGGTTATTATGTATAATAAATGTGATACCATGTTCCTGGGCCTGCATATTTCTTAGACCTTTAAAATTAATTACTAGTCACTGGGACATTACACAATTGAAAAATAAAAGTTTAAGGAGAAGTTACACTTGCCTGCAGATTAGCACACGGCCACCATTTTCAAGTGCAAATTTAAATTCCCCTGCTTTAATTTTGGCAGATTTTGAATATGTTAATCAGCTCTTATTTCTGAGTGGAAAACACTTTCAGATGCCCACATCAAACTGTCTTTTTCCTAGACTAGCAAGCCTGTTGTGCTGTTTTATGTCTTTTCAGTTCAGTATTTGTTTATAATTCTTGTATCTGTTTGGTCTGTTCCAGTTTGGATATTTGCTGATCAGCTGCTATTTTATGTTATTGCATTACTAGAGAGTGATCACAATGCACAGAGCAGCCTTCTGCAACCTGGCACCCTCCAGATGTTTTGGACTACAACTCCCATCATCCCTGACTATCAGCTATGCTTGCTGGGCATGATGGGGATTATAATCCAAAACATCTGTAAAACACTTAGTTGAGGAAGGCTGGTACACAGTCCACTGCAGATTGATGTGTCTTAATGGCAAGGACGCTGCAACTTAGGTTAAAATGTTGTACCTTTACTTTTTAAAAAGATACCATTGTTCTGACATTCTCCATTTCTGTGATATGCAGGATCTTGCAGTGACCTATTATGAAAAAGTGGAGAGGATAAACAGCAGCCATTCTGCCTAACACAGATTAGATTAGTCATAGAGAGCTGTTGCAAAGCCTGCAACACAGTCCACTGCGTCCTTTAGCATCAAGCATTTGCTAATTGCCTTAGAAATGTTTCTGTTGAGGGGCAGTATAAAAGACCCTGAAATAAGAATAGGATAACATAATAAGAATGAGAGTTGGGCATCCCTCTTATACCTATAAGATGCATACAAAGTGAAATATAGCCCTACTCGGGTGTTCGCAAAGCATTAATGCTACCTCTGCCCCTCCTCTGTTGCCGTTCTTGTCACCCTCCACATGTATCTGTGGAAGCTCTTCCTGAGATTTAGGACCCTGAGGATAGAGGAGGCTCTCTGCTGAACACAATCGCCCTCTGCATGTGGAGGACAGTGAGAATGAACATGATGGCCAGGCCAGGGGGCAGAGCTAATGCACCCGTCCCCACTTTCCCTTCTCATGTATAGAGCTTACATGCTTTGCAGACATCTGAACAAGTCGTATGTCTATCTCACAGAATGGGAACTGGCCCCTGGAGGATATATACACAAAAACAGATGAGAGATTAAACCTTTCCTAGATCTTCATATTATGGAATTGGGTTAACTCAATTTCCTTGGTAACATCACACAGTATTATCCTATGACCTTGTATCTGGGTATGCTGCGTTTTCTTCAGATCATGCTAAGTGAATTGAATTTTCATCCCCCCCCCCTACTTATAGTTTAGCATCTTTAATAATAAATAGCAGTGTTGGACACGCTCTTTCCATTTTCCTTCAACAATATATGGAGGCTTTAGTTTTCCTGTTCATGTATGTAATGCTTAGCACATTATTGCTGGTACCTGAAATAACTTTAGAAGTTTTGCTTGGGAGGAAAATAAAATGATATTTCTCACCTCACTTAGGTTTCATTAGTAATAACTAGGCTTTTTCTTCTCTTAAGTGTGTTTGCAGTTTATAGAACTATAGAATCGATCATCAGGAACTCAACATTACTTTTCCTCTGATGTGTTTGCAAATGTTGCAATGTTACCTGCCAAAAATAAAGCACTTAGGATGAAATTAACCTTTGTACCTCAAAGGTATTCAAACGTTTCTAACAAACTAGTTTGTAGAACAAGAAGAATACAATGTGAGATTTTTGTGCTTAATAGGATGCACAAACAGAGCAGGAGCAGAGGTGAAGTGGTAAAATTTGATGTGCAGGAGCTCATTATGACAGCCTCCCTAGCAAAGCAGCCATAGCCCAAGGAGAATCCATAGTCATACCCCAAGGGTATATTTAATACATACAGTTTGTTTGTTTGTTTAATAAATACATTTTTATACTGCCCAATAGCTGAAGCTCTCTGGCCGGTTCACAACAATTTAAACCATAAAATACAATAAAATATAAATATAAGATTTAAAACTACAGATTAAAAACAACAACAAAGCTAGCAGCAGCAGTTCAAATTACAATAACAGAGTTAAAACAAATACAAGATTAAAATGATTAAAATGCCTGGGAGAATAGAAAGGTCTTCACCTGGCGCCAGAAAGAGTACAATGTAGGCGCCAGGCGAGCCTCTTTGTGGAGCTCATTCCTCACTTCCTTTGGCAGGGGCTCTCAGAGAAGGACTGCTGAAGAAGATCTTAGTGTCCGGGCAGGTACATATGGGAGGAGATGATCCTTCAGATACCCTGGCCCCAAGCCGTTTAGGGCTTTGAATCGGGCCCGGAAACAGACTGGCAGCCAGTGCAGATGAGAAAGCACTGGCATAATATGTTCACATCAGCCAGTCCCCGTTAATAATCTTGCTGCCCTATTTTGGACCAGCTGAAGTTTCCAGACCATTTTCAAAGGCAGCCCCACATATAACACATTGCAGTAATCCAAACGAGAGGTTACCAGAGCATGGAAAACTGTAGCTAGACTATCTCTGTCCACATAAGGACGTAGTTGGTATACCACCCTAAGCTAATAAAAGGTGCTCCGTGCCACCGAGTTTACCTGTGCCTCGAGTGACAGTTGTGGATCCAAGAGCACCCCCAAACTACAAACCTGATCCTTCAGGGGGAGTGCAACCCCATCCAGAACTATTTTAGCAGGCATAACTATTTTAGCAGGCAACCCCATCTATTTTAGCAGGCATATTCCTACCAAAAAGTTTGTAAGTTTTGAATAAGCTGTGCCCCCCGAAATGCATAGATCAGTCACATAAAAGAAGAAGATCAATCAACCCAGGTAATACGAGTGCATGCTCCAACAGGGTTAAGACACACATTGCAATCTACCAATGAAAAGCATGTGCTGCTTATAAAAGAGATTTGAAGACAATGTTACTCTCCTGGAGTCTAGGCACATTCTTATATGAGACAGAAAGTTGTCAGGATCTGCTTATATGTGCAGAAAGTTGTCAGGATCTGCTCAGCTAGCACAGCGCCACAGCTCCATCTGGTGGCCTGATAGAGAAGGCAGGCAAGTCCACCTGCAAATACTCACAGGGTTAGTACCAGACTAGTAGGTGTAAGCAGGGTCAGAGTCAGCCACTCATGAAGTTGAACATCACTTAGCTGGGCAGACGAACCACCCACTAACAGTACCTCCATCTTATCTGGATTGAGTCTCAGTTTATTAGCCCTCATCCAGTCCATTACCGTGCATTTATCCTGCATTTCTATTATTCATACCCAAAGGGCAGTATTCAGTGCTGCCACTCTGCTTACGCCATTGGCGTACCACTAGCGTAACCGACTTCTAGCTCTACGCCAGTAATGTAAGCTGGCGTGATGGGTTTCCGTGGAAAACTCAGCGCGTCAGCTTATGCTATTGGTGTAGCGCTAGAGGTCGCTTACGTTAGTGCTGCATCAGTTGCATAAGCTGAGTGGCAGTGTTGGGTACTGCCCACAGGAGCTAACACTCCAGATAAAAACTCCATCATAAAACACAGACATCCAAAATAAACCACTAATAAAATTTCGCAAATACGTTTATGAGGCATGAGTGCAATCCTATGCATTAGTTAATTCCCTAATTTGCACAAATTTCCCCCATAGGCTAAAGCATGGGTAATCTAAAATGTGTGCCTTTTGAAAAAGTTGTGCATTTTAAGAAAGTTACACATTTTTAAAGTACACAATTTATGGACATGAAGACAAGGTCAGGAATTTGCAAACGTTTTTGGAGAAAATGTGTTCACGTTCAGGATTGCAAATGGGGCACTTTTGAGTGATTTGAAACTAAAATGAAATTCTCATACACGCCACCATGGGAAGACTTTTGTCAGGTCCAAGACGTGAGCGGCAGGTGTCCTTGGCTGGAACACTGGGGCCAGGGGTGATGGAGATGGAAGAAGGGCCAGAGGCAAAGGCAGAGTCCAGGGCAAGTGATGGTCAAACACAGGCAGGGTGAGGTGGGGCCAGAGGCAGAACACAGAAGCACAGTCCAGGAACAAGTGAGGGGCAGATATGTACAAGGTATGGCAGGGCCAGAAACAGATGTGTAGTCCAGGGGAACAAGCAAGGGTCAGATACATACAAGGTGTGGCAGGGCCAGAGGCAGACACATAGTCCAGAAGCAGGCAAAGGTCAAGAACAGGCAAGGAACAGCATCTATAGCAAGAGAGTCAGGATCTGGCTGCAGGCACCTCAATTTATTTATATATTTATTTATTTTATTTATACCCCGCCTTTTTCCCCACAAGGAACCCAAGGCAGCTTACATAATCCTCCTCCTCTCCATTTTATCCTCACAACAACCCTGTGAGGTAGGTTAGGCTGAGAGTCTGTGACTGGCCCAAAGTCACCCAGTGAGTTTCATGGCTGAGCGGGGACTAGAACCCAGATCTCCTGAGTCCCAGTCCAACACTCTCACCACTACGCCACACTGGCTCTCATGTTGCTATGGTAAAGGTGAGCAGGGACAGGAAGCTTCTTATAGAGCTTCCTGTGGCTCCCAGGTGGTCTTCATGAGTGGCTGACTCTGACCCTGCTTACACCTACTAGTCTGGTACTAACCCTGTGAGTATTTGCAGGTGGGCTTGCCTGCCTTCTCTATCAGGCCACCAGATGGAGCTGTGGCACTGTGCTAGCTGAGCAGATCCTGACAACTTTCTGCACATATAAGCAGATCCTGACAACTTTCTGTCTCATATAAGAATGTGCCTAGACTCCAGGAGAGTAACATTGTCTTCATATCTCTTTTATAAGCAGCACATGCTTTTCATTGGTAGATTGCAATGTGTGTCTTAACCCTGTTGGAGCATGCACTCGTATTACCTGGGTTGATTGATCTTCTCCTTTTATGTGACTGATCTGTGCATTTCGGGGGGCACAGCTTATTCAAAACTTACAAACTTTTTGGTAGGAATATGCCTGCTAAAATAGAACCATAGCTGAAGTGTTCTCTGTGCAGACTATTTGCTTTTTTGTACTTCCTTTGTACAATACGTCCTCATTAAATGTGACTGACCCAAGAATCTGTCTGAGGATTCTGATATAATAAAATGCTGCTTTAGTGATAAGTTGGAGGAGTTACTAGCAAAGTAGTTTGAAGGCAGTGCTCTCTTATTAGGTGAGGACAAAGATCTACAGTGGAACAGGCTGAGTTATATTAATCTAGGATATAACCCAAGTTAATGGCTAGTTAACTCTGTAGTTCTCTCTCTGTAGTTCTTTTGCAGTCATTCAGAGAAATATTTTCACTAAGTAATTTAAACTGTATGTGAGGTGGAAAGTCAATGTATCCTTAAATTGAGCTGATTTTACTTCTCCTGACTGCCATTTTCCGCTGTTTGTTTTCCCTGTAAAACTCTACTTCAGTCCTAATCAGCCTAACCTACTTCACAGGGTTGTTGTGAGGGTAAAATGGAGAGGAGGAGGAGGATTATGTAAGCCGCCTTGGGTTCCTTGCAGGAAAAAAGGCGGGGTATAAATATAATAAATAAATAAATAAATTAGCATATGCAAGTAGGATTGGGTGTTTTTGCTGTTATAGGTGACAACTCCAATTTCTTCCTTTTCTTTTGGAACATAGTTTTCAGAGAGTTCTGAGAAATCATCTTGTTTTGTAAGGACTCAGTCGGTAATCTTAAAAATTTGACATTGCCACAAAACTCTAAATAGGGTGAGAAATCTGCGGAAATGTATGGCTCTTGCTCCTGCTGTGAAGTGGGAGGAACAGTGACCTGACAAGTAGTTCCTGTTTAAGTATGAGCTATTGTGGTGTGGGGGCAACCTCATGCTGACCAGGTTGCTGAAAGGCAGAAGTGGGCAACCTTTTGGAGTGGGGGGGCTGTATTTGCCCCTGCAAAGCCCTTTGGGAGGCTGCATGATGGGACGGAGCTGGTGGTGGGTGTTGCCAAGACACAAGTCTCTTGAAGTCTTGAATGCTCTGAGGCACTTGGACGAGGTACATCTGCTATAACTTTTGCCCCATTTTTCTTATCATAGAGAAAAAATAGAGTGCTGCTGGCCACAACAGATGAAAGAAGTGGTGGGTGTGTTTGTACAAGTAGCATAGCACATGCAGTGGCTGTATCTTGTTTTGGTGGCTTGGACAAGATACATTCCAAGATGCAGTCTCCAGGAGAGAATCTAACAGCCCCCTCTCCAAGTCACCATGCATACAGCAGCATATCAAAATTCTTCCCAATGGACTCTTCCATTGTTGTCCACTCCATTGTGGCCAATGGCAGGAAAAATGCTCCATGGCATCATTCTCCAGATGAGATCTGGCAACTTAACTCAGAAACCCAATGCATTCTACACTCCTTTTCAAGAATGAGTTGTATGTATATCTTCCCATCAGGGCCGGCGCTACCGCTAGGCAGACCCAGGCGGCTGTCTAGGGCACGTGGCGGCAGAGGGCGCAGAAACGCTGCGCTCCTTCGCTGCCGGCGCGCTCCTGCCCCGCCTGCCGCCTCCGCCGTGCCTCCCCCCCGCTGCCGCTGCACCTCCCCTCCGCGCGCGCCCGCCCGCCCGCCACCTACCTTCGCGTCGCTTCTGGAGCCCCGCTGGCGTTGTTTTGGCGGGAGGAACCAGGGCAACAGGGCTTAAACAGCCCTGTTGCCCTGGTTTCCCCGGCAAAAAAAAAAAGTGCGGGGGTCCCGTCGTGTCACTTCTTTCTCGGAGGAGGAGGAGGCGGCAGCAGCAGCCAGCAGCGGGGGGGGGGGGGGTAGGTAGGTAGGTAGGTGGTGGTGGCGGCGGCGGTGGCGCGGGGGGGGTTGCAGAGCAGGGCTGCTTTGCTCCGGAGCCCCCCCACGGCACGAGAGGGGGGGCGCTAAATATAATTTGGCCTAGGGCGCCAAACGGCCCTGCACTGGTCCTGCTTCCCATGCAACAAGTCTGATGAAAATATTTGTGTGTGTCTACACCAGCCTTCCCCAACCTGGTACCCTCCAGATGTTTTGGACTATAACTCTCATCAGGCTCAGACAGCATGGTCAGTGGTCACAGATGATGGGAGTCGTAGTGCAAAAAGATCCGGAGGGCTCCAGGTTGGGGAAGGCTGGTCTATACATTGTTTGCCTCTCCTCAGCATCTGACAAAGAAGTACGGTAATTGCATTGCTTTTTATGGAGCATGTTACCTAGGTAGAGTGACAAAAGCATAACAGCACAGAGGAAAGAAATACAGGTGCATTTGTTGCTGCATACGTTCATGTCTGTGTGAAGGAATAACACTCTGAATGGAATTGATTTTAGAAAGAACAGAGGATAATTTGTCAGCATGTATTGCTAGAGTTTCCTTTTTTAGATTCAAATGTTTTCTGTTTTTGGGCAACTTTAGAGCCTCACAGAAAATGCTGGACCATAAGCACATGCCATTATTAGCTACCTACTTTGAAAGGGTAAATTGAAACTGTTAGGCATACATTTTACTAAATACTAGGTCTAGCCAGTGTGGCGTAGTGGTGAGAGTGTTGGACTGGGACTCGGGAGATCCGGGTTCTATTCCTTGCTCGGCCATGAAACTCACTGGGTGACTTTGGGCCAGTCCCTGACTCTCAGCCTAACCTACCTCACAGGGTTGTTGTGAGGATAAAATGGAGAGGAGGAGGAGGATTATGTAAGCCACCTTGGGTTCCTTTCAGGAAAAAAGGCAGGGTATAAATATAATAAATAAATAAATAATTAGGATAGTTGTTGAATTTGTTTATATTCTGTGATTTTCTTGTTCATTTTCTTTGGCCAGAACTATTATTCTTGTGTCGTCTGTTCTTATCCTATTGATAGGGCAGGGGACTGGGGCGATAAGACATTGGTTATATTTGTGGCTAAATTAGACTTGTTCATAATCTAACAGCCAGATCTTAAGCATGTTTACTCTGAGGTAAATCCCACTGATCTAACCACAGTTAAGCACTTCTAAAGTCTTGTTGATTACACACAAGAGGGAAAATTGAAGCACATGCTTAACTCCCCTGTTGGAATCAGTGGGACTTAAAAGTATTGTTGGATGGTGCCCAAAAAAGATTTACCATCTGGTAAGTGTGTTTAAGATTATAGTCTAATTCTGTGTCACATTTTAACCTGTGTCCTCAGGTTTTTGAAACTGCACCAAACACTGCCTACATACCGTAGTTTCAATTTTCCCTCCACTAACTGGTCTACCAATAACCTAAGACAGTGGTTCTCAACCTTTTTTGTCCCATGCACCCTTTTCACCATATGTCAGAATGTCATTCCCCCCTTTTCAAGATTGTCTGACTTAATCTGTGCCATACAATATGGTGTGATGTACTGTAGTAGATTATGTACAATCTGTAGAATTGTAATTCGTAGAAAGATCAGTATTCCAACAGTTTAAGTCTGTGGTCCCAATCCCCCCCCCCAAAACACTAAAATTCCCCCCTGGTTGAGAACCCCTGACCTAAGAGTAAGGTTGTAATCTATCGAATCCAATATGAATACATTTGTTTTTCATTTGACTTGATTTGACACTGTTTTCCCCCCCTCTTTCAGTGGAGTTTTTATACTGTGATTTGGCTTCCATGAAGTCCGTGCATCAATTTGTTCAAGCGTTTAAAGCAAAGAATTGCCCACTCCATATCCTGATCAATAATGGTGAGTTTTCTTGAAACATGCTTTTTAAATAAATTTTCACCTATTGGAATCCATGCCATTGTTTCATATTTTACTCTGTTCTTTGAACCAGAGAATACACATTTGTTTTCTTTAATAGCCTCTATTACTGACTTTCAGCAGAATTCTGTCAGCCTTGCAGTGTTACTGAAACTGACATTTTTGTCTACTAATCATTTATGGTAAACGAATCATTTTATGCATCAACTTGGTGCACAGCAGCAGTTAGAACCTTTTAGAGTTCTTTGAGAGTGTCAATAAGCATGTGGACAGGGGTGATCCGGTAGACATTGTTTACTTGGACTTCCAAAAGGCTTTTGACAAAGTCCCTCACCAAAGACTCCTGAGCAAACTTAGCACTCATGCAATAAGAGAAGAGGTCCTCTTATGGATCAGTAACTATTTAAATAACAGGAAGCAGAGGGTAGGAATACATGGTAAATGCTCCCAATGGAGGAATGTACACAGTGGGGTCCCACAGGGATCTCCATTGGAACCAGTGTTTTCAACATATTCATAAATGTTCTGGAATCAGGAGTGAGCAGTGAAGTGGCCAAGTTTGCTGATGACACCAAATTCGAGTGGTGAAAACAAAAAGGGATTGTGAGGAGCTCCAAAAGAATCTCTCCAAACTGGGAGAATGGGAATCAAAGTGGCAAATGCGGTTCAGTGTAAGCAAGTGTAAAGTAATGCATGTTGGGGTGAAAAATCCCAACTTCAAGTATCATCTGATGGGATCTGAGCTAGTGGTGACTGACCAAGAAAGGGATCTTGGGCTGTGGTGGACAGCTTGATGAAAATGTCGACCCAAGGGGATGGAAGTACCGTATTTTTCGCTCCATAAGATGCACTCCCCCCTCAAAAAAATAGGGGGAAATGTCTGTGCGTCTTATGGAGCGAAGCCAAGCCGCGGGCCCGCCAAACAGCTGGGCGAAGGATCAGCTGTTTGGTGCTGTGGAGCAGCGGCAGCAAGAGATTTGCGGCAGCACCTGCAAATACCTCCTTCGCCTTCCTTCCCTCTGGCGGGAAGGATGCACCTGCAAACAACTCCTTCGCCTTCCCTCCCTCCGGCGCGCGCCTCAGGTTCCTCAGCTCAATGTCCCCTGAAAGCAGTTATTTCCAGCAACCAGGGAGGGAGGGAAAGGTATTTTAAGCTAGCTGGGGCTCCAATGTTTTAATTATTTACCATGCTGTTTCTGTGTTTTGGTTTTAAATGGTTTTAGGATGCAATCCTACCTACGTGTGTTTGGAGGGGGGGGAAGTCCTACAACTCCCAGCATTCCCCAGCCAGCCATGCGCAATCCTACGCACGTTGAGGCAGAAAAAAGCCCCAGGGGTTTTTTCTGCCTCAATGTGTTTAGGATTGTGCCCTGAGCGGTTGATGTTTGCTTTCAGCTTTCAGCTTCTCCGACCCAGCTGCCTGCAGCAGCAGCACCACCACCAACAGTGGAGAAAGCGCAGGGTCGGGAAAGCCCTCCCCGCTCGGTTCTGTGACAGTGGCAGGGTTTTGTCGTCATTTCACCATTTGGTTCAGAATATTTTTTTTCTTGTTTTCTTCCTCTAAAACCTAAGTGCATCTTACGGTCTGGGGCGCCTTATGGAGCGAAAAATACGGTATATAAATTGGTCCCTAGGAGGGTGGGGGGGTGCACTTTATGATTTATTGTATGTAGTTTAAATTATATTTTTGTGTTTTTCTGGTATTTTGCTATATTTTGTTTTGAAAAGTAAATAAAATTTTAAAAAAATGGGGAGCAGAAGGATCACCTTGGGTTTCTTGGAGGAAAAAAAGGTGGGATATCAATGTAATAATAATTCAAAAATAAAATAAAAAATTTAAGAGTTGCCTGGCCTATTTGCCATGGGCATCATGTGATATGTGTGGCAGGGGAGGGACTACGTGCAGAATAAAAGTGACACAGTGCAAGAAAAGAAAAAGAAAATGTTGACCCAATGTGCAGCTGCTGTGAAAAAGGCAAACTCAGTGTTGGGAATTGTTAGGAAAGGAATTGAAAATAAAACATCCAATATCAAAATGCCTTTATATAACTCAGTGATGTGGCTGCATTTGGAGTACTGGGCCATATCCATTGTTAGGCCTACTTAGAGTAGAACCATTGAAATGAATTGGACTTGTTAGTCATTTCAATGGGTCTACTCTTAAGTAGGACTAACAATGGATACTGCCCATCCTATCTCAGAAAGATACAGAAAAGAACAACCAAAATCATCACAGATGCAGCACCTTCCATACAAGTCAAAGTTAAAGAACTTGAGGCATTTTAGTTTAGAAAAAGAAGACTCCTGGTGGTGGGGCTCCTGATAGAAGTTTATCAAATTATGAATGTTTCCCCCCTCCCTCATAGCATCATAACTTAGGGTCACCTATGAAATTGGTGGTAGATTCAGAATGTGGGTGTGGGGTGAGAGAAATTACTCTTTCACACAACACATAGTTAACTTAAGGTGAGTGTAGTGCCACTAGCTTTGATGGCTTTAAAAAAATATTTAAAAAGGATTTAATGAAGGATAGGTCTATCCATGTATATTAGCTGTGATAGTTAATTGAAATCACATTCAAAAGCAGTATACCTCTGGATGGATTTGTTAGTCAACAACATATGGAATTAACAGTTTATTTGTTGGCTGCAGCAAGAATATCACATGCAAAACAGTATAGAGGACAAATATTGGATACAATATAGGATTGTGCTGTTATGGCAAAATTAACACATTATATCAGAACAGAAAAAAGACGGGGAGATAAATGCAAAAAAATTTAAATTGGACATGCTTTATTTATTTTTGTAGAAGTCAAGCAATATATCCAAATATTCAGTATTGTTTTTCAAGGACTTGATTTAGTCATTAACAAAGCTATGGATATATAAAGATGAGAAAATTGTTTGTTGATAATTTTGTTTTTGGAATCTGCATAAGAAACATATAATGTATAAATGAGTGTGAAAATGTATATGTACTGTAATGTATCGTATTAATACACTCAGAAGGGCAGACTGGAAAAAAACAAAGCAGCATACCTCTGAATGCCAGTTTCTGGGGACAAACACTGGTGGAGAGCTGTAGCCTGCATGTTGTACTTGTAGGCTCTCATAGGCACTTACTAAATTGACAATTTAGCACAAGAAAAGAGGATGAGCAATTGATAAAAGTTTTTATTGTGTCTGACTTTCATAGAGTCGGGTGTATTGGTGATATTCCAAATTCTCTGAGAAAGTAATCCAACTTGTCCAATAAAATGAAATATGGAGGAAAGTCAAACATTTTGTTTACCAATTTGTTCATATCTTAAGTAGTGTCAGTATCATTATACATGTCCCGTAGCTTCACCTGACCACACAAGTATGCTGCCCATCTGTATTAGATTAGTTTCAATGCCATATGGAGGTCAGTGGGTGGGCTCGTTTCTATAGGTTTGTTCAGTTATGGATATATCTTCAATGTCTCTAGGATCAGGTCCAAATTAGTGTGGCATTCTCCATCTTTGACACTCTGTTTCAATTTATATCTCTGGTAAAGAGACAGTCAAGGCCAGTCTCTTCTGTTCTTTCTGCTACTTTTCTTAATTGGGAGGACTGTGCCTCTTGTTTCATTTCTAGAGACTGATAGCAATAATTTCAGCTGGGTTTTTCTTTTATTTCCCTTTTTTACACACTCATAATTATTTTGATTGAATGTTGATGAAACACCAGAATAATTTAAATCTACAGAAAGGTCAAATATGAAGATGCTTGATGGCAACTGGAAGTATCCCATGTTGGCATTACCTTTTGAGGAGTGAGGGTCATGTAGTTTGCCCTTGAGTGGAAGATTTTTCTTTCACAAATAGCTGAAGATGGTGGGGAGAGCCAGATTGGGACCTTGATGTGGGGTGGAAGGGGGATTTAACCTTCTGCCCTGACTGTGGTCCTGACTGGAGTTGCATCTCTGCAATTTGCCCTATCTATAGCCTTTTCCCTTCTATAGACCTACAATATAGACATTATTTGGGGTAAAGATTAAGGACAAAATCCAACATCTGCTCGTGCAGTGGGGACTTCACTTCTTCAGCTTTCCCAAATATACCCCAGAGGGTCCCCCAACCCTTCAGAACAGGTTTTGAGGGCACACACGGTACGGGACTGTAGGGGGAAGAGGGATTTGCCCCATGCAGCTGATGGAAGCTGTTCCATTGGTGGGAGAGGTTAATTGGATATCACCATATAAAATTAAGATTATTTCAAAAGAATCATATGAAACACTCTCACATGAGACTACCGTCCCAAATAATGCAATCATATTTGTCACAATATGGCCACCAGTCATGACTACTGATAGAAACAGATTGTATTGTCTCTTTACCTTATATATGGGCAACAAACATTATATGCTGCTACATCCAATTATACATCCAAATAGCTGAACTTGGTGCTGTAATTATGGGATCCCCAGACAAGGGAGTCATGATTCATTGACTTGGCTACAGTGGGAAAAGCCTGCTCATGTGAATAAGCTCCTAGGCAGTGATGTACTCAAATGCTACTGAATTTCTTGTAAATGTCACACAAAATAGATGAACGTTGTTAAGCATTGTGGGGTGATTTAAGGGCAGGGGTAAAGGTACTTCTATCTCCTTGTTTGTTACATTTGGTTTAACTAAAGACATGACTATTTGTTGAGCTCACTTAAAATAATGTTCTCAGAACAAAATGTGGCTGGAAAAGTACAATTTCAGGCCCTGCATTTTTAGGCTTTCATTTTGCCTCAAGGCACTATTCTACAATGAACAATGCTCATCCTAACCAGTTACATTTTCAAAGTAAATAAGTAACAAGTGCATAACTACTTTAATCTAGGTTTTAAAAACTAACGTAGGTTTTTAATTTACTATGAAAATCAGGAGCAAATACATTTTCTTTCTCCCTGCTGCAGCAAGCAAATAGGCACAAGTATTTCTCCTCGCATAACCTACTCTGGCTAGCTGATAGCTGTTATTACAGCCATTAAGGTAGTGAAGGAGAAAACAGTTGTTTTATAGTTCTAAAAGAAAAAGTGGTGATTTACTTATTTTTAAAACTTCAGACTGTCTGTACACAAGATGCTGTATAAAAGTAAATATTAAAATCTATCTAAATAGATGAGATCAAGCAGCACGGTAGTCTATTGCCAAACATTTTGCTATTGAAAGCATGAAAAAGCAAGATGCTCTTTTCCTGTTGCTCCAGTTAGGAAATCCTTGTGACAGTGTGCTGTAAATCAAAATAAATAAATACTGCTCTGCTGAGAGATGTTAATGCATTTCTCAAGAATTTTAGCGTTCTACACTGCCTGATTTTCAGAGGGACTAACTCTGGTTCCATATTCCATTTTACTGTTTTCTGATTGTATGTACATTCATTCATCCATTCAATTTTATTTTATTTCATTTTATTTCTATGCCACCCAGTACCTGAAGCTCTCTGGACTGTTTACAACAATTAACAGTGTACAGTACACAGAGTCTGGTTGTATATACATACAATCTGATTGTATAATGTACATGCATACACAGAAATAGAAAAATCTGCTTGATGGCCAGCCATGGCTCTTGCAGTTTAATTGCATTAACTTTGTGACCTTTCTTTGGTTTCATTCTTCACTCACACAAGCACAGCTCCTACTCTATAGCATACTTAACATAAAGCAGTAGTTCCCAACTGTTTTCCATGAGGAAACTGTGACTATGCCATGAGAAATAAAATTTAAAAAATCAAGGAAATGCTCCTGTGGTCCTAGAAGGCTGTCTGTGCCTGCTGTATCTCTGCATGAATCATGTATCTGGCTTTGCCTGCTTCTGGTTGGTCACTTTACTGCAGGTGGGCAATTTTCTGCTGCAGTTTTGTTTTGGATATAATTGGATTATTTGCTTGTTCCTGATGCAGGTAACTGGCAGAATTACTCAAAGATAAAGAGACTCCCTATTGCATCCTTGAATGAGTACCGGTAAATTTTTCTAGGCTTCTGTCCTTCCAGTGAAGAATATGGTCAGATCCAATGACCCATGCAGAAACACAGGATATGCTAAGGCTGACTTATTCTTGAACACCCATGTTTGTGTGCACAGGACCACACACATGAACATATGAAACTGCCCTACAGTGAGTTAGACCAGTGTCTAGCCCCATATTGTCTACTCTGACTGGTAGTAGCTTTCCAGGGTGTCAGGCAGAATCTTTCCCATCATCTGCTACCTGAACAGGCCTGTGGCTCATGCTGGCTCAGCTTGTCTGAATGTGGAAAGCTAAGCAGGGTCAGGCCTGGTTATTACTTGGATGGGAGACCCCTCCTCTAGTTTCCTGCATTGAGCAGGGGGTTGGACTCGATAGCCTTGTAGGCTCCTTCCAACTCTATGATCTATGAAATCTACCTGATATGGCAGGAACTACACCTGGGACTTTTCTGTATGCAACGCAGGGGCTCTTACCACTGAAGCTCCCTTCCCTTATTGCCACTCTTACACAGGCTAGAAGTAAACTTTTGGAGGTATAAGAGTGGTGTGCATCCAGTTTCGATTCAGATATAAAGAATGCTTCAAATTTCAGCATTTGGGGAAAATATTACCATAATGGTTAATTTAGCATATTGATTTGTGCAGGTATAAAATTAGGCCTATCCTTTGTAAGTCCATACTTCAATTTTTAAACTTCCAGTTTTAGCTTCCCTTCTAAATTTTCTAGTTTAGTTTTTCACACTGGTGCCCCAAAACACAATTTGCCATCTAGCTGCCTACTTTTGTTACTGTACTGCAGACTTGTACCTGAGAAATCTGTTGTTCTGATAATGGTATATGACTGATTTGAATTTAATTATCATTGCTGGAAATCCCCCCATCTGTAAAATTAGGCCCATCAACTAATTAAAAATGAAAGTTCTAATTGCCCCCCTTCCAGAGACCAGGCTTTGTTTTGTTTATTTGTTTTCCTTGAGAAATCTTGCATCCATTTAATTAAAGTAATGGAGATAAGCACACAATATACGCACTACAAAGTTTATTGGCCTTGGTTTCTCTTGGTTTAAATAATTTTATCCCAGGTTTAGCTACTAAGTAGAGAAGTTACGCTTTTCAGAGCTATTTTGAACTTCATATCAGGTTTTCAGTAGCCCTGTGTTCAGTATATGCACTACATTTCTAATTGTAGAGTTTTATTCTTAACTGTAGTGCTTTAGGAATACAGGACATGATACGGGTGAAAGTAAATAAACTGAAGTCCCATTGAATCCAGTAGAAGAGATTTAAACATGAGCTTAACCTGCTCACAGCAATCCATTTATTTATTTTAATTTAAAATTATTTTTATGCTTTAAGAGTAGAACTTAACTTTGGTATGGAGGGGCAAATCTGTCAGATTTGCCTTCTTCCCACATTAGAATATGAACATTAAAGATTTTGTAAATTCTTATCAAAAATGAACTGAAACAAAATTATTTCACCATCTGCACCAGCCAAAGTCAGTAGGTATAGCTGTTCCCAGCATGGAGAGGACCATGATATACCTGTCTGCCATATAGCTGTTAAAGCTGAGGAATCTGCCAGAAAAAAAAGAGGTAGTAACCTCCAGCATGGTTGAATACACAGGAATTCAAACCCAGACTTTTAAGAGCTAAGCACTCAAAGCCCTGGGCCTGGGTGGACAAATCTGTCAGTTTCTTTTTCTTGCATGTTATTTTTTTTTAATTCTCAAGTTCTTTTTGTCCTGAATATGGAAACCATGGTTAATTTTTACAAAATTCTTACCCAAACCAATTGAAATGAATTTCCACCCATCCCTAAACTTTGGACTTAACTTTGGCAGGATCATGACCATGTTTTATAGTTCACCAGGGTAGATAAGATTTACATAGCAGTGGCTTAATATGTGGATTTACCAAGTTTTTATCCAAGGATAAATCTAAGCCATAATCCTGGAGGTGGTGGTGATACACTTACAGACTCTGCATGTGCACAGATCAAGAGGCAGACATGTCCTAGCAGGCTCACTATTACTAGAATGATATTATGACCAGAACTAATATTAGAAGCAGAACAAGAGGGGAAGGCACCAATGTATAAACAAAACGTAAGAGAAAGAAGTCTCAGGTGCCAGTTAAAACATTTTATTGCCCAACGCGTTTCGGTTTACAACTTTGTCGGGGGCCAGAAGATTTTCCGAATATGCTCGAAAAAAATTATTTGACTATCATGTGACTGAGATACTCAAAGATTTTTTTTTTAGCATATTCAGAAAAACTTTTGGCCCCCGACAAAGGTGTAAACCGAAATGCATTGGGCAATAAAACATTTTAACTGGCACCTGAGATTTTTTTTCTCTTTCATTTAATCAGAACTGATATTAAAAACAGTTATTTTATTTATTTCAAATATTTTAATCTGCCTTTTCAAGTGCCCAAAGCAGCTTAAAATATAGATTAAAAAACCATTTCAAAATAGATTAAACAAATAAGCAAAACATTTTAAAATCAATATTTTAAATTATAGCAAATTTTCTTTGGATTCAAACCTTTAGCACTAACTTCTCCGCCATGCGTGCGCGCACATGCACGCACGCGCACACATCTCCCTCTCCTCTCATAGGTAAATGTATCTTTTATCCATTTCCTTTGATATTTTATGGAAGCCATAATTTATGAAAATGAGTAGAGGCCAAACTAGACCTGACTTTAAATGCTCTTTGTTTTTATGCAAATTTTAAAAATGCAAAGAGCATCAACTGATGGATGGGAGGGATAATTATGGGAACTGTAGCAGGCATTAAGGGGAAATTTAACCCTTTCCTCCTATGCCATGGTCCTGAGGAAAATTCCTCTTCTGAAGGTATAATTTCAGAATAAGATCCCCCAATAAGATCCCCCATTGACAGCAATCTAAAGATAAATTTAGGATGCATCCCAGGAACCTTAAGGATAGTGGAAACAGAGGTCCAACTTCTGAACTCCCCTCCCAGCTGCTGCAGAAGCCTCTGCAACCAGTTGATCACTGATGTCAGAGCAGGGGAAAGGAGGTATGCCTATGGGCAGGGGTCTTCAAACTACGGCCCGCGGGCCGGATCCGGGCCGGCGTGCCCTTCCATCTGGCCCGGCGGCTGATCTAGGCTCCGTGCAGTAGGCCCGAACTGGGCCCGCCCGTGTCCGCGCGGGCTCTCCGCCGCCCGCACGGGCTTGCCAATAGTTCTTTGCTCTCTGCGGAGAGCTGGCCGTGCGGGCCACGTTGCCCGCGCTGGTCCCGTTGCGTCAGCGCAGCAGGATGATGCGACTCTGGCGGTGACTCTGGCGGCGGCGGGGCTTCGGCAGCGGCGAGGCTTTCGCGGCACTGGCGGCGGCGGGGCTTCGGCGGCGGCGAGGCTTTCGCGGAAGCGATGGTGGTGGGGCTTCGGCGGTGGCTCAAGCAGCACGGAGAACGCTTCGCGCCGCTCAGAAGAACAGGATCGGGCCAGCGGCGGCGCGGAGAACTGAGCCGCGAAGCGCTTTGGGCCCAGGTAGGGCTCGAAATACATTGATGGGCCCGAACTGGGCCCCCGTGTCCGGGCGCCGGCGCTGGCGGCGCCAGTAGTGGCGGGTCCAGCAGCCAGCCGGTACGGCGGCGACGGCGGCAGGTGCAGGTACGGCAGCGGGTGCAGGTACGGCGGCAGTGGCAGGTCTAGCGGTGGCGGGTCTGGCGGCAGGGGGAGGGGGGGTTGGTTCACCCAGGCATCCAGCGGCGGTGGTCAAACTATAGTCCGCCCCCCCAACAGTCTGAGGGACAATGAACTGGCCCCCTGTTTAAAAAGTTTGAGGACCCCTGCCTATGGGCATCTACCTTCAGATTTTCACAGCGTGCCTGGTAGGATTGCTCTGTTAACATCATGTCTAGTTTGATTGGAAGTATGAGGAAGATGTACCTGTGATTAACATTAAATGGAGACAGCTGTTCTTAGATAAAGGGGAGATTACCCCACTTTATTTAAGAATATGAAGGTTGGAACACACATTTCATCCTAAAGGACTAGTTTTTGCAGTCCACGCCCCTCCTGACTTGTGTTTTTTAAGACTACTGAATGTTGCTTATCCACGCATTTTTTCAATACTGTTCTGCACATATGCTCATCCCTCCTTTCTGTTATTGAGAAACATTATTTTTCTCAGTATTTTCTCACAACCATCTCCTTTTCATAGAGAATATTTTTCTCCTGTCTGATATCTAATCATTTCATCATCTTGCCATCCCTTCCTGGTTCTGTAAGAAGGCACTTGCCACTTTTTAATATATGAACGAAGCTGCAGCATGCTTTGAATGTGATCTTAACATTGATCTTAAGATTGTAAGCCTGCGGGCAGGGACTGTCTTGTTAATTGTTGTAAACCGCCCAGAGAGCTTCAGATATTGGGTGGTATAAAAATGAAATGAAATAAATAATAATAAATAACATAGGAGTGCTTGTCCCAATGAAGTCTTCGTTTATTGTATTTAAATTATTCTGCATTTAGCATAGCTGCCCTTCTCCTGCTCCATCCTGCTCTGCCCACCCATTCTTAAAAAGACCTCTTAATTCAGAACTAATTTAAGTACATAATTCAGACTGTATCTTGCAGAGTGTCAGAATTTAATTAAATGGATTGCCTCAGAATCTTAATATCAGGCAGATCTGCTTGCATGTACACTAATAGCAGAGCAAGGATTGCTAAACAAAATCTGCATTGACACATGCTATGCAGATAATTCATAAATGCTCTTGCTACTGCTTGCTCTCTCTGTTGATGTCTGTTTAATCAAAGGCTTTTGAAACCAAGCTCGCTAAGCTAAATTAGTAAATTGCATATAAATGACAGTGCTATCAAAAGAGAGAGGTTTTTTTTTAATAGTGACACTAACATTTTGTATGCTGCCAATCCTTGTTCTAAACTCACCCTTGTGCTTTCAGACACGAGGGAACATTAGGAATCCCAAGGCAATTGATACTGAAATCTGTTTGCAAAAGAGTTTGCTTCTAAGGACTTTCCTCACAAAAGATTAGCAAAAGAATTTTCAGAGTGGGTCTTGGCAACAAACAGTTTCAGAGTAGAAAAACAGAGCAGCTTTTGTTGTTCAAGTTCACCCCTTTAGGGCCCGAGAGTGAAGCTGATGACATGTCTGGACTGTAGAAAATCAATAGTGTACAACTTCTAGTGCCCAGTGAATGTTGTGTAATTAATAATTTAAGGAGGAGAACTTGTTCTTCTTTTAAGGCTTTTCCTTTTATCTGAAATCAGGCTGTGTGTGTATTCACTTCATTCCCTTTCGATACGCAGGAAGATTAAAATAGCACCATAAACAAACTACGTAATACATCGCAGGATTTTTTTAAAAGCATTTGTATCTCCTCAGAGGCTGAAGGCTGTTGGAGCTGGCAGAAAACCCCATTAGTGTAGTAATTTGGTGGTGGTGGTGGTGGGAAATATGTTGACTATTCAACCAATTCATCCGCAAATGAAAGAAGGGGGAAATTGTAGCCAAAATCAGTATGCATTAAGGGACAAATGAAAGACATGTACAGAATTTACATGGTAGAGGTAATGTGGGCTTTCCTCCCTCCTTATCCAGGCAAATCTTTATCCAGCTCAGGGCCAACAAAAATGTCCCATGACAAAAATGTAATAAGGTCCCCATTGCATGATGAAAAAAATAACGGGGTAGTGACAGAACAATCAAGCAATGGCTTGCCGCTCACTCAGCTATAATGAGCATCTACTTTCCCCGGGATTTGTATTTTGGTCATATGAATTTGTCCCTGAAAGGGGATGGTCTGCTGTTTGTAAGCCTGGCCAGTACTTTCCCACTGTGGAAGAAAACAGTGTTTATTGCTCTAAAGAAAGGTACTTCTCTCTTTCCTCTTTTTCTGGAAATGGAGCTGGCTGAATTTCCATTATTCTTTGTGAAGGAACTTGGTTCCTTGCACCTGCACCTGCGGCAAAATATGTAGAGCAGAAGGTCTCTTCTGTGCTCGATTCCTTTGGAACCATAAGATGCTGTGAGAGAATTAGACCGTTGTCTCCTCCTCTTCCTCAGCCACAAAGGAACACCTCTTAATTGGTGTTGACCGCTTGGAAACAAACAAAATGTGCTCACAAGTCTAGATGCCACAAGTAAAATGATTCTTGATATGATGCATTGTCAGACTGAATGGGAATACTGTCATCCAAGATGCTACAATTTAACGCTAGCTCAGCTTTGAAAATGGCAGTTGTACCATTGCTTATATCTCCAATTCTGTCCTTTTTCCTGCCACTGTTCCTTGCCTGTTCCCTCATCCCATCTTGCCATTTACCTTCCATTCCCCCCGTGCATTTGATTCTTCTTCCATCTCTTTCCTTAAGTGTTGTTTGCACAATTCAATTTATTTATTTACTTTACATAGCTTTATACCCTGCATTTCAACCTTAAAAGAGTTCCCTATGTGGTACAGCTATATGTTCGAATTGTACTGTTCCTAATATCTTCTCTACGATATACTCAGATTTTAATTGATTTGTCTTCCTCATCTTGCCCCATTCGCCTGGGCATTATTTATTTATTTATTTATTTATTTATTTAATACATTTTTATGCCGCCCAATAGCCGAAGCTCTCTGGGCGGTTTACAACAGTTAAAAATAATTACATATTTTGGAGAAATATGATGGGGGCTAATCTTGGTCCTATGCTAGAAATATCCCTGCCTTATGAGCACTCCACTGTATAATGTTTGGGGAGGGGGGTGTTGGAGCCTGGAAATGTGCAGAAAGTGCCATTCATAATGAAAAATTGATATGCTATCATCTGTTCTGGCTCTAGGAAATGGGCAGTTAAAAGACTTTTTAAATGGGATTGGAAGCCAGAATAGACTGGGCCAGGGCCAGGGCCAGGTGTGTGAGTGGGTGTGGGTGTGTGTGTGTCACATTTTCATGTCCATGAGAACGCAATCCATCTCTTCACATCAAGCTTTGTAAGTGTTTGAGGGGGTGGGGAACAGGATTCAAGATTCAGCATATTTATGAATATAGTAATGGCTATTTTGTAGCAATTAATTGGAACTGGAGCTTGTTGGAGTAATGAAACAATACTGTCACTAAAAACAGTATTCAGAACACAGAACATGTTATTTTGAAAATCAATTAAAAATGACCTAAAGCACAAAAAGTTATGTTGCATTGGTATGGATAGACATAGTTACAAACTGTAAATATTTTGTGGCATTTTGGTTGGTCCTAATGAAGGTATTGCCCAGTTCTGGATTCCTGGATTATTATTATTTTCTCATTGACCAGTGCAGTAATCTTTGTTTTTTAAAGGATATAAAACGAACAGAACATTTTTTTTTTTTAAAAGTAGAGAGATATTCTTTTCATGATTTAACATCAAGGGCAGCATCCAACGCTGCACTACCGCTCATGTAAACAATGTTTCACTAGCGTAAGTTATCTCTAGTGCAATGCCAATAGCACTTGCTGGTGCAACAAGTTTTCTGTCAAAACTTGTCACACCAGCAAGTGCTATTGGCATTGCGCTAGAGATAGTCTGTGCTAGCGCAATGTCATTTACATTAGCTTTGGCATGGAGTTGGATACTGCCCCAAACGTTTGATGCTGGCAATGCTTCATTTTGGCTTAACGAGTCTCAAGTCTATCTCTGCAGCCCCTGGTAAGCCAACCATATAAAACAGCTTTAGTGCAGGTAACCTAGCAGTTGGCAAGTGGAGCAGAGTCACCCACCATTCACTTCTTCCCCAGTTGCCTTGAAAAAAACTAGGGAGGAATAAAGCAATGGGTACAAGGTTGCACTATCACAGGTTAGGTCCTATGCTGCTCCAGTGACTGTTTGGATCCAGTTTATGGAAGTGGCACTGAGTCTTCCTGTCCCTGTCCTACCCTACTGGTGTTGCATACGGGCTCTTATGGGGCACTTATATATTGCGGCCAAAGTCCCAGCTCCAGTGCTATATCCTCTACATCTGGGCTGAAGCCATATCACCTAACTGTATTGAGTTGCTATGCTAGTGCTGTGTCTTAAAGGTTTGGGCTGTTAGAACTTTCAGTTTGGGAATAATAAACAACATTCCATTTATTTCTGCATCATCCTTAAGTGCTTGCCCATACCTGGAAATTTAATCTGTAGCGGCCTAGTTTTAAAAGGTACTCAGCACCCTAGCACTTGATGTACTTACTGCTATTAAAAACAAGGACACTTTATTTTAAAAGGACCTTAGAGTGCAAATCCTTTGAGAAATTTGATATTGGTGGTGGTGATTTTGCTTAGGTTCTCACAGTTGCAATTTTGTGGATAGAAATTAAGACTACAATTCTGTGCACAGTTTTCTGGGAGTAACATAGCAGGATGTCTGCATACATATGTGTAGGACTGTGCTGCAAATTGAGTCACCCATAGTTGAAGAAAAGTATTTTTCATAATTACCAAAGAAAGATTCCACCACCCTTCTCTCTTTTAGAACAAAGACCCTGGTTTTGGGGCTGCTGCTTTTTTCTGTGCATAGCCCAGGTCACCTGACTCTTTCATTCTCTGTGTACAGAAGCTGAACTTTTTTCCTACACCACTGCTGAATCGTATTAAGGTAGTTTGTGGTGGTATGAAAAAAATTAGGCCTCTGCTCATGAATGCTTCTGGCAATGGCCCATTCACCACAAACAGGCATCTATTTACCACATACTTAACCTGTACTCTTTCTTTTCTTTTCTTTTTTAAAATTCCTTAGCTGGAGTGATGTTGGTCCCTCAAAGGAAAACAGAGGATGGCTTTGAAGAGCACTTTGAGGTTAACTACATGGGACACTTCTTGTTGACTACCTTCTCTTGGAAACACTGAAGCAATCAGGAACCCACTGCCACAATGCTCGAATTGTCAACGTCTCATCAGCTGTCCATTATGTAGGTGAATTACATCTCAGAGGATCTGCAAAGCAGGTACAATACTTTCTAACATTTTTCACTGGGTTACTGTGGGCTGTATCAAATAGCCCCATCAGCAGAGAT